>PVJH01003402.1:0-143115 GCA_004026705.1 Nesogale talazaci
TCCTCCCCCAACTTCACCATCTCCACCACCACCACCACCCCCCCCCCAGCTACCAAGGCAGCAGCAATGAGCACTGATGGCCCAGTGGGAGATTTCAACTTGTTAGTCAAAAGTTCAGTAGATCAAGCCTACTAGTAGCTCTGCAGGAAAAAGATGTGAGTGGATACTTTTGTAAAAATAACAATAATAATAATAGAATATCCAATCTGAAATTCTACAGTGCAGTTCTCCTGTGTCCTCTGAAGTTGGTGATTCAGAATGCACTCAATGCCACTTGGGTAGAGAGATGATTATATACATTGTCATCATAAGTAGGTCATGATTATTGGGCAATAATTAGCACATCTACCTGTCAAGCCTTAAGTATAAGCCAAGAGAATGAGAACAGGTTCCAGTCAGGCCACTGAAGACATATTCATTAGTTTTGCTTCTCCATCCCTATGTTGATGTCAAGGATTCTTAATTATCTGCCTATCTGAAATTAAGAAAACTAACTCTTAAGTTCCTTCCTCAACTTGGCAGCTGTTGGTTTTCCAGTTTAAAACAACAAGAAGAACAAAAACATCAACAATAAAATACACTATTGCTATTCTGGGAGAGTAATTTTTAAAGTAAAAAAGCTGAACAATATGTGAAATGACCAGGAAATGGCACTAAAATGTTTTTCCAATCTTCTGGAAGATTCTTCCTGTCAAAGACAGAGAGATTTTTTTTTAATTTTCTGAGAATAATTTGGTATGTTTATTGAATTTCTGGGAAGACGTGATTTTTTTCTTTCTTCCTTTAAATTGTCAATGGGACATTATGCAATAATAAACATGTGTTTGCAACATTAATCCTGAGGTAAAAACTTGATGTATATTAATGATGTTCTCATTAGCAATTAAAAACTGTCAAAATTCATGAACACATGCTGGGTTCTATTTCTGCCAGTTGTTATAGCTGTGATTTTGGGAAAGCCATTTTTTTCTGAATCTCAATTTTCTCATCTTTAGAATAGGATAATAGATATATTTACCTTTTAGTGAGAATTAGGTGAAAAACATTTCCACATTTGGCTATCACTATTTGCATCCTCCTATTACATATAGTTCTTCTCAAATGCAATCTTTTCTCTCTCATGAAATAACTCCACTTTGCTAGCTCTTCATTTTCACACATCCCATGGCTCTTTAGCATCTAAGCTTTTTATCACTTCTTCAGTTTGTTAAACATTGTCCTCAGTGCTGTCTTACTTTCCTAGTCTTACTATCACATAGGCACCGCACTTGGATGGCTTCATAAGGTAACTTTATTGTCCCAAAATTTCAGAGTCTGAGAAGCTAAATCAGGACCTTGATTGCTTCAATTTCTTCCTGTTCACAAGCACTGGGTGGTCCTTTATTGCTTGGCATCCCTTGACTAGTAAATAATGCTTATATGGCACGATTTCCAGTTATCTGGGTCTTTGATATTACTTTGCTCTGTGATGTGTGATGTATACACACACATATATACATACATACACACATATATATACATCAGGTATATATCATGCACACACACATATATATGACTATGGTTCTTAGTAGTGAGAAGCTTAAGTTATCATATCATAGAGAATTACAGTGGGTTTCCTCTCAAAGGTTTGGATGGTCTTGTGACCACATGATTACAAAAGAGGCAGAGAAGTTGATCAAATAGTTCCAGGTTTCGTGTAGTCTCTGCAGAGTAGAAACAGGTGATTGAACCAAGCATGGCGAGGTGTTCTAAGACATCAGATGGACTTGATGAAAATACATCTGAATGATGATGGAAACAAATGTACCAATGTGCTTAACACAATGGATGTACATATGAATGGTGATAAGAGTTTTACGAGTCCCCAGTAAAGTGATTTAAAAAGAAAAGAAAGACAATACATCTTTGTATTCCCAGTAGCTCATTTGAACGTATCTACAGTAATTTGACTTTTCTCCAGTTCACAAAGCTGGATAAAAGAAGAGTCACATTATTTGATGGCTAAGGGTGGACTCTGGAACTGGATTATTGATCCCTCACTTAGTGGACCGAGAAAACACAAAGTCAGCACTTCAAGAGCACAAGCCTCTCCACTCAGCAGGGCAGTTCTCTGTCTGCAAGGGTCACTGCATCAGAATCAACTCAGTGGCCATAGTTTGCATCAGTTTTTGAAGGTGGGTTTGTGAGAATGTTCAGGATCAGGCACTGTCTTGCTGTGTTGTCCACAGAGTCACCGTGAGTTAGAAGTGACTTGAGGGCCTCTACCAACAAAAAAGCAACTTCCCGGTGTGTCAAAAGAGCAGGAGAATAGTTTCTAACTTCAGGTTCGGTTGGGAGGCTTAACTGAGTTTATATATGTAAAGCATTTAGAACAACAAATGGGGCATTGTAAACATCCAGTAAAAAGTAGTGACTGTAATTATTAGGGTTGTTGGATTTTGTCTCTGCTAAAAAGGCTTACTTTCAAATATTTGTTTCTGTCATTTTAATAAACAGTACAGTTTAGCTTCAAGCATTTTTATAAATAAGCTTGAAATACAGAAAATAAATTCTCTCCAAAGATTTATAACCTGATTTTATAGATCAGAGAGTTCCATTTAAGTGCTGAAAGGAAAGGTAGTAATTGATCAATAAGTCAGCATCTAAAGCCACTACATGATAAAAAGAGAAGATCGGTAACCAATAGAAAAAAGAACAAAATTTCTCTTTGCTCTCTGTCTGCCCCTAGTGGTTGTAATAGTTTATCTAGATAAAAAGTATAGACCCAAGACATTGTCATCATGGCCTTACCCTTCATCGCCTTGCTCGTCTCATGTCAGGTAAGCAGTGTTTGGTTGTTGTTGTTTTGGTTCATTTTCTTTATGGACCTTCCTGTGTATTAATTTCTGAGGGTTCTGATTTCTGAGGTTAAGCAATGATATCACATTAACTCTCAAGGAAAATTTTTCTTTGCCATTTTCTTTCAACTCCCCCCCCCCAAAAAAAAATATTCTAGTAGACATAACGAGACATGCAGTCACTATTTAGTATCCCCAGTCGCTTGCTTTTCAATGTGAATATGATCAGAGGGAATGGAGAAGTGGTGTTTCCCGGATTGTGGAATTTTTGTGAAATATAGCTTGGACCATTCAAGAAAGGTTAGTATTTTGCCAGCACAGGGTGGGCTTGTCACGGGAGGTCATCGCTATACTTGCCAGAACGTCATCATTTCTCATGACATAGGGGAAAAAACACTATTTCATTCTGAACTGATCTGAATATCAGATGCTTCCTTTTAAAAAATACATCTTTGAATCAACTTCTTAGTTATAGAAGATGAGGAGATTACAACTGACTTCAGGAAGTAATTGGGTGATCCACAAGCCAAGGCTGGTTCCACAACAAAAATGAAAATATTGAGGTCTACTATGCACACAGGTTTTTATAGGGGGATCAAGTCAATGTAATGTACTCTGGTATGTGTATCAGATAAAACTGTAGAGGGACTTAGAAATTAGCTAAACCTTGCACAAGAAAACGTGATTTTCATTTTTATGCAGTTGCTTTGGAAGGAAAAACTAATTTAGCAAGATTAAATAGATGCTATTAACTAAACCCAGGATGATTATTACAATATATATATTTAGATAAAATGATATTTAGCTATTCAAGCAAAAAAGTTAGTAGTGGTTGTTTTTTTTTTTTTTTTTTGACCTGCTTACCCTAACTTCTGCTGTTGAAGTGCGACATACTCCACTTGTTATACATGTGATGCCCAGGCCAGGTAATGTTAGTTGGTCTACTCTGCAATTCTTGAGTGAGTTCTGTGGATTTACCCGCTTTCACACATGGGCAGCTCTTGGGGAAGCGTTGCTCCTGTAATGGCTCACATTGACCTCTTGATTCTGTGGTTAATTGAGATGTAATTTGCAGCACAACCCATGGATTCCAAAGCTTAGAGGCTTGGTCGACAGTTTTCTGCAGCTCGCAAAGACTTCAAGACAGAGTTCGTTTCTGTTCATAGGTGTACATTTCTTACTGTTTAGAAGACCCGGTGCTCTGCCACACCAGATAGGGGCGAACAGATGGAAGGCAGCTGTGATCATGCAGAAGCATAAGTGAACTGGAGTTCCAAATCTCGATCTGAGCACTGCACATTGATGAAACTCAGCGAGACTCCGTCCCTTTGAACATGTGTCCTCATCTATAAAGGGAAGACAGGCGCTCTTGATGCTAGCAAACAGATATTTTTGTTGGGATCCTTGGAATAAGAAGAAGCTTTACAAGTCTATGACGAATTATGCTGGAGCTTTGTGATATCCATGAATCAGAGAAAAAGAGACTTAGAATGAGAGCTTAAAACAAGAGGAGAGACTGAGACAGAGGTTGGGCAGTGGGATGTTGGTGTTGAACGGTTGTGAAAGAGTGGAGATAAAGACAAGCTATGTTTTTAAAAACGAAAGAAAAGAGGCACATTCAGGAAAATAGAAATGGGGCAGGATACCAGAAGCATGAAGCGAGACAGGAAATATTTACTTTGAACAAATCCAATTAGTTTTGATAATTCTGCTTCCTAAATTCTAGCTATTTCCCTATCAGAGAATTATTGATGTCTCCCCTTGATAATGTTGGTTTGCAATGATTCTGTTGATGCCATGGCAAAATTAATTCCTACCTGCTTTGCCAGCAGCTCTTACTGATCATAAGGGACTCAAGACTGTCCCCTCAGTGGACTGTAAAGACCAGCAGCAGGACAGAGTTGGCTAATGGTATTATCACCACAAACTGCCAATGCAATTGGCAAATATCATTTGTCATTACCACTTTGGTCTACCATCATCTTACTTTCCCTACAAAGATGTAGTTCTGTAATTTCCAGCATCCGAACCATTGAATTTATATTAAATAATGAGGTGTAGGAAATTTGGATAATTTGCGAAAAAATATTTTGTTGCTGAAGAGATGGATTACACAAATAACTAGAAAAAATCTGTTTGCCTTTAAAATGTAGGTGTGAAGAAAGAAAAGAATGACTTATTCTGAAGTTCACATATTAAAAAAATTATTTCATAGAGGTAAGAAAAATTCACACCAAATTAGCTATGTTGTTGCGACTTAGGTAGACAGGAGAATATATTTCCTATGTTGTTTGATTAATTTCAGCCCTTGCAATTACATCTAAAGCATTTATCAGTGAAACTGGAAAGAAATTGGATGCCAGATTCAGATAATTAGTGGTTATAATATGCATCTCTGTTTTTATTTGTCCATAGTTTCCAAGACTACATTTTTGAAAAGATAATAGACTGTATTTGAGAAGTCTGTTTTTTTTCCTTTTCTCTTTCTCCAAAATTAAAGAAATAAAATGGATGAGCTAATGAAAAGTCTTCATTACAATTCCATGCTCTTGGGGGATTCTGAGGTAGCCTACACTAATGGTGATATTATGATTTACTTACAAACATAACACATCTGATTGGGATTATGACTTTCCAATATAATGAAAATTAACTTTTCACAATCCCACATGAGAAATCTCAAATTTCTGCTGGATAATGATTTTTAAAAATGAAAATTTACCCTCCATAGTAAAACATTTGTCTCTCTTCAAAAATTGTTTTTAAAAAGGCCATTAAGCCTGATTTCTATATATTTTATTTCAAACAAAGAGAGTTACTAGTTAATAATAAGGCACATTTCTTATGAAGTCTAGTAAGTGCATAACATTCCAAGATTTAGAAGAATAATTTTCAGTAATCTGTGAACTACTGAAAGGCTTATTTCAGGGGGCAATTTATAATAGTGCCAGCTCTCTGATTTGCAGCACATGCTGGGAGCATGGTATATGAAAATCAATCATTAACTGATTATCTCAATCATAGTTCAATATGAATTCTTGGATTTCCATTTAATTCTATGGACTCTAAAATTCCCACTAAAGGGAACATAATATACAATAGTTTTAGAAAACGATGAGGTTTTTTTCATCACCAATTGAAACTGACAAGGATATGGATACACACACACGGATACACACACACACACATACACATAGAAAGGGGATTCAAAAAGTTTGTGGGAATATTCCATTCTTTTTGAAATTTCATATATGAGCAATTTGAAATACACACACACAAATACACACACATACACACATGGATACACCCTCTGTCAGAAAGAAAGAGAGAGAGAGAAGAGAGAGAGAGAGAGAGAGAGAGAGAGAGAGAGAGAGGAGCTCTGCTGGGCAAAGGTTTTGTAGTATGCATTTTCCCCATTAGGTGAGCATCTAGCAACTCTCTCTGAGTTAGCACACTGAGTGCTGTTGACTGGGAAGGTTTTCTCTGGTCACAGCAAATTTTTTCATAAAAGCAGTTTTGCTCAAACCTGGGGCTTTTTTTTAGGCAGATTTAGGCATGTGGTTGTGAAACTTTGTTTTCTGCTCAGGAAAAATGCTGCTGAAGCTGTTTTGATGATGTACACAGCTTACAAGGACAACACTAGGGGAAAAACTCAAGTGTTGAGTGGTTTTCTCATTTCAAAAAAAGGTGAAATACCAATTGATGACAAGCCTTGTTCTGGACATCTGTTAATATCCAGAATGCATGAAAATGCCAACTCAACATATAGTGCATCTATCTGGAATTTGTTCCACAAGGTCAAACTATTGATCAAACTTTCTGTTTAGCAGTTCTGAGAAGGTGACATATGAGTGGGTCACAAAATAAGCCTGATTTGTGGCAGACAACTGGTTTTTGCCACCATGATAATGCACTCACTCATGCCGCCATCTTGGTGCACCCGCTTTTTTGACAGAAAACAGCATGCCTCTTTTGTCCCATGCACCTTAATTACCGGACCCCAGTCCATGTACCTTCTTTATGTTTCCCAAAATGAAGAGGGACGTGAAAAGATAATGATTTGAAGACATAGAAGAGGTAATGAAAAATATGAGGGAAGTGTTGTTTATTCTAACAAATGAGCTTAAAAAAAGTTTCCAAGAATGAAATCACAGATTTGATAAATGTCTTAAGGGTAATGGAGACTATTTTGAAGTGTGTAGAATTGCTTTGTTTTAAAAAATAAACACATAGCTTTGAAAAACAAATTCATTTTGGGGGGTATTCCTATATATTTTTCATGAGACGATGTATATCTACCTATCTATATATTATACTTATTTAATGTCTTTTACTACTTTACAAACCCCCAGAAATTTAAGCCAGATTACCAAATTCTGTTAAAATATCAATTTTTCCAGTAAGTAGAAGAACTGTAATGTAACTAAATTTTGCTATACCCATCTTCAACATATTTTTACTCTAAAGTCCTAAGGCTCTATGGCCACTCTGAATGACAAATTCTAGAGTTCTTAACTTATAAAGGACAGTTAACTACTGCAAGAGTCAGTCTTGTACAGGGGACAGGAGGAATCATGGTGCTGTTTTACTTTTTTAATATTGAAAAATCTTATAAACCCTAGACTTTTACTCTGAGAGGGGTTCACTGTTGCCTTTCTGGAGTATTGCGAATCTTGTATTTGTGAAAAACGAACCCCTGGCCACTGTGAAAATGCACTTTTCATAGAGAAGTGCATATGTATATCTCTCAAATCCCATGAGTTTCTCTACACTTAGGCTGAGAAAGAAGCTGCTAATGGAGTTTAAAAGGTTACCTTCATTTACTAAAATAAATCTAAAGTGAATGGCCTTCCTTCAAAGAAGGAGCATTAAGAATGGGTATTGTTAAAATGAAATTCAAGACAGATTAGTCTTCGCAATGTTTTCTTAGTGTGTTTTCCCCATTTCTGTTTATATGTGTTTATCACCTCAAAGTCCTCCCTGGAATCTGATTAGACGTCAGGGCCTTCATAATATCTGAAGGTGAGTGCAGATCAATTTCTAGCATCTTCTCTGCCATGGTAAATCATTTATTGGCATGACTGCTTTGCAATGCCAGCAAGATGAAAACTCATGAAAAATAAATACGTTAAAATACACTATTCTGTCCTATAGAAGCTTCAGGGCTTCATTATTTTTAAACTCTCCTTGGCATTGATGCAGTTAGACGTTCCCCTGCATTCATCTCACGGTGACCAGTTGAACTCAATTAACACATGTTTCCACTAAGGCCAAGAATAGGCAGTTTATTTTGTAGCATATCACTTAGATTCTCTCTATTCTGTGGCCACTGATTTCTGATCCAGACATAAGTAAACACGCGGTAGTTATCATATCAGTATGCAAGCCAGGCAAATTATATGCATCAGAACTTATAAATTGCTATTAAATAAAACAAAGAAACAAGTGAAGTATCTCAGCTATTGCTGGTTGGCCATTGAGCCTTATTTCTAAGAAGAATAGATAATTTAAAACCATGGTAGGCAGATTCAAATAAAAGCATTCTCTAAAGCACTCAGTTTCCATTGAGTGAACTCTCGTGCATGGTGATGTCACGTGTGTCAGACTACAGCTACAAGCTGTAGATTTCTAATTGGCTGATTTAGGGGAAGTGGATTTTTTTGACAGTCAAACCTTCTGAAACATGCCTGTATAGGCTTGAAACACCAGCCTTCCAGTTAACTGTGAAGTGCATACTTTTCTTGCCTACCTAAGGACAAATTCCTTCAAAATTTCTTTAAAAATCACTTATTTTACCATTAAGCAAAATTGTATTCCTTTTCAAGTAAAGTGAACATTTTGTGATTAATTATTCAAGTTTATAGCACCAGGACTGTTAATGACTATGATAATGCCATAATGGCAATTAAAGACAAAGAGAAAACAGACTAGCAGACTAAGACAATTATCGTGAGTGGCTACTCACATCCTCATTGTATTGACTGTCCTCAGATTTTCTCTTACTGCTCTTAGTAAGGAATTCTCCTGTTAGTAGAGTCAGAAAATAAAATGAGAGATTAGGTGACAGACTTTTTTATACCTTAAAGTCCTTGTGTAGTAATAGAATGCCAATTGGGCTGGTCACAGTGAGACCAGCAGTTCAAATATACCAGTCTTTCCCTAGGAGACAGATGAAACTGACCACTTCCCATAAGATTTATAGCCTCAGAAGAATGATGGGGGAAGTTCTACTCTCATCTATAACGTCTTTTTCAGTCACATGCAGTCAATGATAGCTTTGATTTTATTTTTGTATGATATGTGTGATACATTTCCTAATTACATTTAATTCAATTTACACATCTACCTCTAAAGAGTAGTATAATTATTTTCACTTTATTGATAAGGAAAAATAAAATCAACAAACAAATAGAGCAATTGCAGTGTAGTCCCTGAAATCTCCAGTTCGCACAAATAGTGAAGTGTTTGACCACTACCCAAATTTTGAGAAATCATCCATAGGTATTTTGGAAGAAAGAGCTGACCATCTATTTCTGAAAGCTTGGGTGCCCAGAGATTATGCTTTGGCCTGCAAGGACAGCAGTTCAAAATCACCAGTCACTCTTTAGGAGCATAGCAGGGCTTTCTACTCCCGTACAGTCGCAGGCAAAGACAGGTCCACCTTGTTCTGTGGGGTCACTCTGAGTGGGTGTCAACTCAACCCACAGTCATGAGTCCATAATCTCGATTGCTTCTGGACTTAATTCTCCCAATGATCTCCTCTGGAAATTTGTGTGGATTTTTTTAAAAGTTCTTTTACCAAGAGTAGGAACTCAGAATGTTTCTCTTTACCATTTAATTATGAGAAGCTATGACTGAACAGCTCTTTTGGGTACCTGAACTTCTTCCCTCTCTCCATCCCCATCTGCAACACAGCTATATAGTAGAGGGTGCCATCCCCCCAAAGAAGTACTTTATTTTAGGCATCACTGCCCTCTGGTGGTGGGAGTAGGAGGCCCAGCCTTTGCTCCTGTGAGCTGGAATTGAACCTCCATCCCAGTGGGTCGCTGTCCTGCGCACAACCACTACGCCACCAGGGCTCAGCCCAAAGAAGTATTTTTTAAAGCTCTGTATTATGATTTTTCTTTACAAAGCAAACTTATCACCCTTAAAGTACTCTCCATTACACTTAATACATCTGTCAAATCTGATTCCATTTTGGGAAACATTTTTCCAACTCGTTGGCTTGGATGGCTGACAGCACCTCCCTCATTTTTTTCTTCACCTCTTCTACATCAGATCCCTGTCCTTTCATTGCCCTCTGCGTCTGTGGCAACAAAGAGAAGTTTCATGGAATGAGATCGGGTGAGTCTGGTGCATGGAGCAACAGAGGCATGCTGCTTTGTAAGTGGCTGCTTGAACAGGCGCATGGTATGGCGCCAAACCAGTCCCCTGTCTGCCATAAGCCAGGTCTTTTTTGTCACATACAGCTGCTCAATCTTTTCCGAATCCCTAAAGAGAAAACTTGATTACCAGTCTGATCTAGTGTAAAGAACTGCAAATGCACTACCCCCACCCACCCACCCCACACACATCATATCTGGTATGGGGAGACATACCCCCACGTATATTCTACAGGTAACTTTGCAGCTATTAAAACAAATTACCAATTGCTCACCTTGATTTTCAAGGTTTTCAAAAATATGCTCACCCTTTATTCATCACACCACATTTCCAAGTCATCCTTCAGCACATATACTGATGGCAAAATCCACGGCCCATAATTTCTGTTCTTACTGTCCTCTGCTTCATTCTAAAGTTTTTCTATTTTCCTAGAATATCTTTCCAACATTGGTCTGAATATTTGCATTAAATAGTTAAAAATGTCACCATACATGGATAACATAGTGCAAAATATTAAAAACAGTTATTTTTACAACCAGTTATAAACCTCTTTCTAAGATTTTTTGTACATTTTCTTCAACTATTTGCTCTATTATATCTATTATAACTAATTTATGGAAGCATTAGTATATTTTCCTTCTAGGTTTTTCTGTTTTAATCTCGAATTATATCTCCATTCTCATAAATATTTGTCTGTATCTTTGTGTCATATTCATCCTTTAGATAGAAATTTCATTATAAAATATGATTTTCAATAATTTGAATATTTTCAGGGTTCTTGCTATAATGTTATTGACAAATATTTTTCTAAAAGAAATGTATTTGCATTCATAACCACTCTAAGATATTTTTGGCATCACTGCCCTCTGGTGGTGGGAGTAGGAGGGCCAGTCTTTGCTCCTGTGGAGCTGGAATTGAACCTCCATCCCAGTGGGCCACAGTCCCGCGCACAACCACTATGCCACCGGGGCTCAGCCCCACTCTAAGAATTTTATGCAATCTGAACTCACACCAAACTAAACATTGTCTTTATAATGTCTGTCATTTTGATAAATTTATCTCACTATTTCTTTTTTTTGGGGGGAGGATATTTCTTTATTTACTCTTTTGTATCATTGAAAATTTAGAACACTTGTTGGATATGTTAATTTTAATGATTCATCTTTACAACCCCCCCACCTGCTTTTTGTTCTTAACAAATTAAATGTAAAGAACAAATATAAAGATTAACAAATGATTTATTCTTAAATTTTATAAAATAAGAGAGTAATAACTTAAAATTAGGGAAGAAATGCAAGCCTAATTGAACATAAAATTATAATCAATGGAAGTTTTGACAGTTTTTTAAGAAAATGAATGAATGACTGATTTGTGTTCCCAATTTTGTATTTGTTAAATAGCTTGCATTCCTGAGTTATGAAGAAAATAGTAAAGAAATAAATAGTGTTATTTTATTTCTTCCTCACCCCCACCATCTCTTCATTACCATAAGGTGGTATGGTGACTTAGTAGTTACACATTGGGCTGCTGACTTCAAGGTCAACAGTTCAAAACCACCATCTGCTCCTTGGGAGAAAGACAAGGTTTTCTGCTCTTGCAAGGAGCTACAGTCTCAGTAACCCACAGGGACGGTTCTATTCTGTCCTATAGGAACACTCTGAATCAGAAACAACTCAAGGACACTGAGTTTGATTTTGATAAAGTTGAAAATTTAATTTAATGCATATCATTAAGAAGTTTTCATCTATTTCTATTACTCTTGCTACAGATACTGACAAAAACTCACCTCTTCTGATATCAGTGAGAATTTATAGCTGTTACTTTTCATGGGACTTCAACTAGTTCCTTTTTGAAATAATTATCCACAAACTAGTCATTTTAATATTTGATTACATCCACTTTAACAGTTGGCATCCTACCTTTGTGTGACTTTGTATATGTGTGTGTGTTTCTTTCACACACAAAATAAAATCACAAGTTCCCTGAAGACTGGAAACTAAAATATTCTTGGGTGTTGACAGATAGACTCTAAATTCCACCTTAACCAGCCCATTGAACTAGAGAAAATTATGTGTTAACCTTTCTGAAACACGATTTTCTCAAATGTAAATCTTCACACGATCATGATGGCATTAAAATTATACATACTAACTTTGTGACTTCAATATTCTTCATCTCTCTCTCTCTCTTTATTATATAGCCTTATCCTTAAAATCTTAATTCTAGAACTTTTCAGATTTTGAGAATGGGAAATTTTCTGTTTATGTTCTTTCATTCCTAGAACGCAGGTCTCTTGAGCCACTGGTTCAAGTGTTAAACTAAATTGCCATCAGATCTCAATGGAACATATACTCACTAATTTATTTGATCAACAGTGAAAATCTTGACTTTCATTTTTTTTAAGGATAGGTAGAGTCTGCATTTAATCTTCTTAATGGGAAAATCATTGTAACTGTCAAGAAGAGCCAACGATCTGATTGGACACCTAAATGTGGCACTTCATTTCTTTACCTGCTTTACATTCACATGTAATTTTAACTTAGACTGAGGGATCTTACATCAACTGTAGCTCAATGTTTCCCTTACCTGCAGAGCCAACTTAACATTACACTTACCTTCCAGGCAGCTGAAAGAATGGTGTTGGGAGACCTCTCCAGAATGGAAGACTTAGTAGCTGTTGGAAGCATTGTTTCTAATTTCCAAAGATGACGTGATTTCTAAATTGCTCTAATTTCTTTCAAGCAAAATTCTTAACCACATTATTTACAAAACTAGGAGGCATTCAGTTTATCCCAAGTTATTTTCAGGAGTTTTATTTTCCCCAAAATGTACTTGGAAACCAATAAGTCCTTTATCTTATGATAGTGATTTGACATCGAGTATACGTAGGGGGTTCACACACTCTTTGTTTAGTTTCAGTACCTTACTCTGTAAACAGCATAATACATAGTCTTCTAATACATAATGAAGTGAATCCTGGCAACATGTAATTTTATTTTGATTTCTTTAACTTATTATATTTACCTAGTTTAGTCATCTATGAAATTTATATGAAAAATGTGCAGTACCTTTATACTCTCATCTCTTATCAACTTTGGGCTTCTAGCTTGCTCTAAAATAATGTGCTCCCTCCAAAAAAGTTAAAAGCAAATCGTTTCATCAAGTCAACTTCAGTTCACATTAACACCACCTGTATCAGAGGAAAACTGTATTCGTTGGAGTTTCAATGACTGCCCTTTTGGAGGTAAATCAGGAGTTGTTCGTCATGCCTGTCTGAATTGTTTCTGGGTAGACTCGAACTAATTATTCTTATTGCTGTTAGGTGCCTTGAATTGACTCCACACCATAGCGATACTACTCACAAGAAGACACAGCACCACACAATCCAGTACCATCTTCACGATTGTGGCTGTTCGAGCTCAGTGCTAATGCCAGTGTCGATCCATTTTGTTGAGGACTTTCTTTCTTTAGCCTCCTGCACTGTATCAAAAATGATGCCCTTTGGCCAGGAAGTGGTCTCTGCTGACAATATGTCCAAATATTCTAGGCAAAGACTCATCATCTTTGCCTCTAAGGAGCATTCTGTACTTAGTCCTTCACAAGCACATCAATTTGTCCTTTTAACCATTCACTATACTTTCTCTCTTTTTTTGTTTCTTTCAATTTTCTTCCTCAGCATCACAATTCAAATGCATGTATTGTTTTCCTTATTCAATGTCCAACTTTCACTTGCATATGATACAATAGATAAGACAAAGTTTTGGGTAAGGCAAAACTTAGTCCTCAATGAAGTATCCTTGTTTTTCAATGCTTTAAAGAGGCCTTATGCAGCAGATTTACTAAATTCAGGTAAGTCTTTTTGATGTATTGATGATACTTCCATAAGCATTGATTGTGGAACCAAATAGGACAAAATCCTTGATATATTTAACCTCTTCTCCATTTATCATGGGATTATTCATTGGTCCACGTGTGAGGATTTTGGTGTCCCTTCCATTGAGTTGCAATTCATACTGAAGGTTACAGTCCTGGATTTTCATCAGTAAGTGCGTGATTTCCTCCTCACTCTCAGCAATCAAATGCAGGTTTTTAGTAAGTCTTCCTCCAAACCTTAGGTGACTCCCTACTTCATATAATCCAGTCTTTCTGATGATTTTCTCAGCATATTGAATAAGTATGGTGAGAGAATACAATACCAATATACACTTCGCTGATTTTAAAACAGGCAGTGTTCCACTACTCTGTTCACACAGCTGTCTCTTGCATAATTAGGTCAGCGAAGTGTTGTGGAATTCCAGGTCTTGTCCAGGTCATCTAGAGTTTGTTATGGTCCACACAGTCAAATGTTTTTTCATAGTTAATGAAATGCAAAGAACCATCTTTCTGGTATTCTCTGTCTTGAGGCAAGATCCTCCTCACTGACATCAGCAATGATCTCCCTTGTGTTACATCCTTTTCTCAATCTGGCCCGAATTCTGGCAGTTCACTGATGTCAATGTGCTGCGATAACCATTCTTGGATGGTCTTAAGTTATATTTTATTTGTGTCAAGATCAATGATATCATCTATAGTTTGAGCATTCTCTTGGTTCACCTTTCTTTGGAATGGGCACAAATATGGATCGCTTCCTGACAGTTGGCCAGCTGTCTCACAATTTTCCTGGCATAGATGAGTGAGTGCTTCCAGTGCTTCTGCTGCTTTCTGAAATGCTTAAATATTTTCATCAATTCTTGAAGATTTTTTTTTGGATCGCACATTCTGGGCCACTTGAACTTCTTCCTCTGGCTCCATTTGTCCTTACTCATATGCTACTTCATGACATGGTGAACTGTTTTATGAATTCTCTCAAGGAAGGTGACTGTGCATTCTTCCCATCTTCTCTTGATGTTTCCTGCTTCCTTCAATACTTGACCTATAGAATCTTTCAAAATTGCAATTTGAGTCTGGGATATTTTCTTGAGCTCTTTCAGTTTACTTAAATTCCTGCTAAATGTTACTATTTGTACCACCCAAAGACTAAAACATCATAATAATTTATACACTGCAAATGTTAGACCAGCAATAGGTAGTATCAAATTAAAAGGTCACAAGAAAATTGTGGATAGGGCTGAGCCCTGGTGGCGTAGTGGTTGTACGTGGGACTACAGCCCACCGGGATGGAGGTTCAATCCCAGCTCCACAAGAGCAAAAGCTGGGCCTCCTACTCCCACCACCAGAGGGCAGTGATGCCCCCCCCCCAAAAAAAAGAAAATCATGGATTGGTCAAAAAATAAATTGGCCAAACTCTATGTCTATGTCAAAGCTTACACATTTAGAAAAATATTTAATACCAAAGTTTCATGGGACCAGAGTTAGAACCTAAGAGCTGCTAACTTTCCCATTACTATAAGATTTGCATTTTATCTACTCATATCCATGGTATGCTTTCAAAAGAGTTTTGTTCCAGGTAAGCCATTTACAACTAACATTTGTGACATTTTATATATTATGAACGTTTTTTGCTTTTTGTCAAGTACCGAGTGTTGTGAGCATAGACTAAAATACAGAAGCTAAAAATTTGATGGATGACACAAAACTAATTATCCCCCCTTTTTCTATTCCTATTAATGAGATGTCTATAGCAAATTTCTAAGATTTGTCTCAGTGATAAGGAAAATAAAATCTATTAGTGAAGAGTTTAATCAAATGTTTTCCTTAACTATTTTTAGTCAATCGCACCAATTGAGAGAAAAGATTTGCTCTTCACATGCTGATTGTGTCAGTGTATACAGAGGTGACTAATGAACTCTGGTAATTACCTTTAACCACAATGGTTGGTTAAACAAATTACTTCCACTGTTTCCCATGGTAGCATCATGAGAAGCATCTAAATTTTTTACTTATATTTATTTCATTTTCATGTAAACTATATGCATTGATATAAGAGGACACATGAAAAAGTAATAGGAGGTAATCCCCAAAGAACCCAAATGATGTATATATATGTGTGTGTGTCTGTGTGTGTATATATATATATATATATATATATATATATATATATATATTCAGGAGGATATTTCTTTTGGAGTTCTTTCTACCAGACCAGACAGTTAATCAAGCTTTTCATTTAGATGTTCTGAAAATATTGTATGACAGTGTGCAAAAAAAAATATCTGATTTGTAAAGATGGGCATAGGTTTTGCCATCATAACAATGCACCTCCTCATGCAGCTATCTCACTGTGCCAGTGTGGGGCAAAAGGAGCATACCTTTCCTGCTCTATCCACCTGAATCACCTGACCTTGCTCCAGGCTATCCGGGGGTGATCAGGCCTCTGATATACTCATAGCAAGGGTTCAACAGGCAATTGTGAAGCAATAATTATTATTTATTAAAATACTGATATAGAAATCATGAGAGAGAGAGAGAGAGAAAAGAGCATTACAAGTTACATATATATCCTTTCATGGTACATGCTCACTTCCACCCTGCTAGATGGTCCACATGGAGAGGAAGACAAGACAGCAGCAGCCTAGAGGGATGCAGGTTTGAGACAACGGGTGACTTCTTTTTGTTTCTGAGAACCAAGAAGGCCATGGAAGGACAGTCATTTGAAGATATAGAGGAGGTGAGGAAAAAAATAAGGGAGCCATCCCAAAAAAATATGGCGGGAAAAATAAATCACCATCCAAACAGATGAGTGTGAAATGTTTCCAAAAATGGAATCTAAGATCTGACAAATGTATTAAGTGCAATGGAGAGTACTTTGAGTGTGCTAAGGTTGTTTGTAAAATAAATAAATAAGTAAGTAATTATTAGCTTTGAAAAAATTTCCATTTTTCTTTGTGTGTGTACCACTTTTAATATGGTATATTCTGAAGAGCAGAGTCCTGCCTGTAGAAAGATTAAAAAGATGGAAATCTCTTTACTTACTACCATCAGGTATGTAGAACCTAGATGAAGGATATGTCAAGGAACAATAGTTTCACGTTTTGATGTCTTTATTCAATAAGTGTTTCTATGACTTTTATAACAATATCACTTGTCACTCTCAGATATTCCCTCAAGTAAGAGGTTCATTTGAATCATTCTGTGATCAGGAGGCAGTCAGACCTTTAATAATGATATCTTAGACTAACAAGATAACATTCTCTTCAGAAGAGATCTTTTCATTCACTAGCACATTTCCTCAAGAATTCCATATTTTTATTTGGAATTATAAAGGATCCCGCTTTATTCATATGAAACCTATATTCATGTAAAATATCAAACCCCCAAATATGTTAAAGGATTAAGACTCATTTATATTTAGTGTAAACCTTTCAGACTTGATACCATTGTCTTATCTTGATATGCATTGTAGATCTTCACAATCATTGAAATTGGAAGGAAAGCATTATTATGACACAGAGCAACGCTTGTCATCTACTTGATGCCAGTGCACACGACAGGGTCAGACTGCTATTTGGCATATCCTAGCATGTAATTCCCTATAGGAGCAGAGCCTCAGATTTTCCTGTAGAGCATTGGATCTGTGGGGTTGTTGTCTAGCAGCCCAATGCTATACCCCAGGGGACCACCAGGACTCCTTATTCATTGTAAAAGGAAGGAACGGAAAGCAAGACTCAAATGAATTAATTGGCTTACATAAGATAATATGAGGGTAAGCCAAAAAGTTTTGTTACAAAGTATTGAGAACCCAAAATACCAAAATGTAACAAATATTGAGAAGCCAAAATACCCAAATGTAAAAGTATTGTTGCTTGACGTGGTCTTCATCTAGGACCATAGACTTTGGAAGGTAGCATATCATCCATAACCTTTCCCTCAGGGAAGGTTGCACCCTTTAATTTAGACCATGTCAAAACAATAGTTTGGGTTTCCTCAACGTGTTACTTTTCAATGCTTTTTATCTTTGGGGAACAAAAAGAAACTTAAAGGGCAAATCAGACCTGTAAATTAAATGAAGCAAGGTAAAATCCCCCTAGGACAGCCCTCGCTACCATCAAATAATGAGCAAGTGTATTGTTTTGAGGGGGAGGGAGCAAAAAAAAACAAAGAAACGTTGGTCCAAATTTCCTGGCCTTTTCCTAACCAATGCTATTTTCCATTAAAAAACAAAACCAAAAACCACCCATGATTGCCTTTGGAGAAAATATCAAAATTATCCCTTGTAATCCTTGAATTTAGCAAGCTCAATATATTCCCTCAGAATCCATTTTGAGTCTACATTTTTAAAGGCATCTCCAAGTCTAAGGCAAGTGTATCATGTATAAAAGTTGTCTACAGATATTCACTAGTTGCAGAAACACATTAAACTTGGAATAAACACATGCATATATCAACTGGAATACTAGTAGCAATTTCTTTAACTTATGCACCTAGTGCCTGGACATCTGCAAGTTTTTTAGACATTTGCTTGCATCTGTGTTCTCTCTGAGGAGTCCTGGTGGCATAATGGGCTGGTCATTGAGTTGCTAATAGCAGAGTCATCAGTTTAAACACACAAGCCACTGCACAGGACAAGGATGAGGCTTTCTGATCCTAGAAAGATATAAACTTTGACTTTCACAGAAATAGTAGTCTAGCTATTACTAGAGTTCAAATAATCTAGATCTCAAAATGGTGTACATTTTTTGTTCTCCATTCTCCAGCTCACTTGTTTTGTGTCACCTCAAAACTATCTTTTGCGATTCCACTTATAGAGAGAATTCTATTTTTATATATAACTTTCTTTTCTATTCATGTGGCCATATTGGTGACTGTGGCAGTCATGTGCTTATGTTAAAATTTCATGATTGTGATGTAGGGGTGGAGCCTGACCTGTTAATCTGGAGATAGCCATAGAGTAGCCAATGAGGCCTCCGTGTGGGTATGCCTTTCTCCTGAGACTTCTGGGAAATCTCAAGATATTTCCCTGGTGGAGACGAGAAGCTATCTCCCCAGTTGTTGGGAGTTAGTTTCAGAGACACCAAACTATGGTGAAGACAAGATGACAGCATCCGAGGAGCTGCAGGAGCCAGAGGAGAAGTCACACAGCCTTGCCCTGATGGAAGCAGACCTCTGAAGTTGGAGAAGCCACCTGGAGGGCCCTGCCAGTGCTGAGTTGCTGAGTTCTTGATGGACCCTGGGTCCTGGAATCGAAAGCCATGGGGAGACCCCCTCCAATGCCAGGACTCTGCACCCACTGACCTGTGATTTTGTGAGTCAGAAGGCGGTGTTATATACTGGAATTGGGCATAGGGCTTATATGGGACTTATGACTTTGAACTGGAATGGGTTGGGATGCTTTCTTAATGTCCTATTCCTCTTGCATATAAACCATACCCTTATATCCATATGTGTGTGTGTGTCAATTTGTTTCTCTAGTCTACCCAAGCTAACACAGTGTGCTATATCTAATCACATTGGAGCAACATAGTCAGAGAAGCAAGTAAAGGCAAACGGGAGAAGATTATGTCAAATAAGGTTCTCCACAAAACCGCCAAGGACCAGAAGCTGAAAAGAAGGCTCTTTCCCCTGAGCTGACATAGGCCCTTTTCCGTATCTGAGTCCTATGATTTGGATTTCTGATCTTCCATAAAAAGAGGAAAATTAAATTGCTTCGCTTTAAACCTAGCCCTTTGGAGTCTTTATGTTGCAGTAACACTAAAAAGATAAGACAATCCATGAACACAACAGGAATAAATTGTTGGGTTTTCCCTTCTCATTTTTAATCTATTAAGATTAAATAGCTTTCAGAAGACTACTGTTTCTCCTTTCTATGCACAATGCTACTGAGATATATGAAAAAATCTGTAAATTAATACTGCTCATTTCCACTCCTTGTAATTTCTACTGAGGTTTCTTTTCTCCCATGTCACTTGTTTAGTCCCTATGGGATATGGACACAACATTTTGCTGGTATTATAATTTCAGATTGCACAACGTGTGCTTCACACATTGAAGAATGGGGATTTGGAAGGCTGTGTCATATTTTCCTGTTCTGCTAGTAAAAGACAATATACAATTTAGGTTTCTCAATATTATGATGATGATGGCAATGTTAACACATGAAAGAGAGTTCATGTAAAATATGTTAACTCAATTTGTTTGCTTCCATTGTTAATTGAGCTTCAGAAAAAGAACCCAAAACTGGGTGAGGGAAGAATGGAGCTGCATATAATTGTTGTAAAACTAAACCTAACACTAAGACACGTCTATCCAAATATTTTTGTTCAGGAAAGCTAGTGAATAAGACAATTTCCATACACTTTTAATTTTCTGTTTGCATGCAGTATTTTCAAACACAGAAGCTCATGTTTTCTGTATATTGTCTACCTAAAATAAAGCTGCTCTAAAATATTAATCAAAGGCCTTTATTTTTATAATCTATTCTTTATCATTTTTGTCACTAGGTTTTAAATGGAAATACTATGAATTTGGAAAGATGCAAACCTTTTAAATATGCAAAAACAAACATAATTAATATCAATACAGAGTTTGAGTTTTCTAGGATTCCTCATTGCTATTTTAATTGAGAGATAAATACACTCTTTGATTCAAATGTGTGTTTCTTTTATTGGGTAAGTAGTTCTCTGTGTAATAATTATCTAGAGGAAGGCTAGGAACGTAGAACCTCAGTGCCTCCTCCCCACCACTTTTGCTAAAGATAGTATTTCCTCACCTGGTGTGCCACCTGGGAAATTTCACATTGTTCACCTGATAGTATTTGAACTATGCTAAATCATTGTTTCATCCATTACATGAGAAAGGCATGACCTTTACTTTAAGAATATATTTTACTTCCCTGGGCACTCTTCATTTTTGTAGTCTTTTCCTTTTGGCATCATGATGGTGTTCCAGCCATAAGAAACAATTTGTAATGATAAGTGGAATCAGGAAGAAGGAGGAAGCTTGAAGAGACGTGAACTGTGAGTATACAAAATGGTAGCTGCTTATCAGTAAACAGAAGAAAACAAAGACAAATTGCACAAAAATAAGCAGTTTAAGTAAACAGTATAGAGGGAAAAACTAACATGCTATATTATGTATGCTCATGTACTGGATTGTACCATGGTAAAACTTAATGTTTTTTGTATATTAACTCTTTTTATCCCCAGATTCCGACTTTTTGGCCTAAAAGTAACGATATGATGTCTAAGACAATGGTATTGGTGTACCAACTCTGTTTTAACAACATGCCATAAAGGGTCACATTGCTGTTTCTGTTAGGTACCAGTGAGTTGTGGGCACTTGCTTTTTATTTCATGAACTGGTATTATGCTTAGGTATTTACAATTGGTTCCAACTCTTTGTTGTCCTGTATGCAACATAAAACATTGAGTCATCTTTGAAAAATTTTCTACTTTTGAACCTGTTTTTGAGGCCCCTGTGCCTATCTATCTCATCAGGGGTCTTTTTCTTTTGTAGTTGATACTCTACATTAGCAAGCATGATGTCCATCTCCAGAGACTGACACTATCTTAAAACCTGGCTGGGTACTGGAGGTGAAGCTTGGCTCTTCTCCCAAGGACCATTTTGGTTACACTTCTTGGAAAACAAAGTGTTCTTTTGGAAGTCCTTGGTTTGTTTAGCATTCTTTTCTGACAAATGTAATTATATCAATTCTTCTCCCACATTCCTTACTCATGGCACAGTCTTTCCTTGAATCCTAGGTGGTTGGAAAGACCAGGGCAGTTTGTGACCCACTAGTTGCTAAGCAATTGACTCCACTCCTCCACAGTGACCCTGTAGGCCAAAACAGACATATCCCTATGTGTTTTTGAGACTGCAAACTACTATGGGAGTAGAAAGCCTTACAGCTTTCCCTTGAAGTTTCTGGTGGTCTCAAATAACTGACTTTTTGTTCAGAAACCCAAACCGTAAACCACTAGCCTACCAAACCTCCCAGATATGGTTCATAAGGATGTGTGTGTATGTATGTATGTGTGTGTATATATATATATATATATATATGCTTAGTATTTATTTTTTATATATTTGATCTTATTTCAGCAGGACAAATTGTATATAGATATTGATATAGGTAACTAGTTTTGTAGTTTAGGATTCCAAATCCATGTGCCAGACTGGTCATGTTCCCATCAATGTTTCTACTAAAAGACCCCGTTGTCTCTACTACCCAAAGCATTGCTTGGCTTTCACAGCATTTTCTCACAATCATCCTCCTTTCCATGTGTCTATGTCTCCTCTCTTTTGTAAGAACTCAGGATTAGGATGCATCCAGTTTGAACTTAGCCTACTTTAATGGAGATCACCTTTAAAAATGGTTGGTTACACAGCAACCAGGAAAACTAGCAATTAAGACATTGAAGAAGGCCACCAACATCTTTGTTCTGAAATAGATTAAACATGAAAGAGACATGTATTCACAAAATTATTGGAGCTTTCAATGTAGAAGTAGGAAACAAAGAGAAAGAATTAGCACTTGAAATATAATGTCATGGTAACAGAAATGAAACTGGAAATAAAGTGAAATAATTTAGTAGGACCAATGACTTCGACATTGCCAGACTTAAAAATAAAGAAATAAATAGAAGGCGATTCCACCTGGTAAAATTCATGGAAATCAAATAGACCACACCTGTGGGAGGAGAGAATGGAGAAGCTTATTATCATCAGCCTAAATTGGGGACAGGATGTGACTGCTGGGGGTGGCGATCACTGGTTCATATGACAGTTCTAGTTGAAGCTGAAGAGAAATAGTAACATATCCACAAGAACCAAAATGCCACCTCTAGCATATCTCAGCTGAATTTAGAGAATGAATACAGGACAGATTAAATGCATTGAAAATGAATGACAAAAGACCAGGTGAGTTGTGAGATGACATCAAGAACATCACACATGAAGAGAACAAATGATCATTTAAAAATAAAGCAAATAAAGGAAAATATCGATGCCGATGTTGAAAAGAGGACTGCAAAACTGGTTCTTTGATGTACAGTAGATAAAACAGAGAGAGGAGATGATGAAGTAAACGAGTCTGAACATAAAATTTCAAAGAGCAATTCAAAAAGACAAATTAGAGTATTAGAATGAAATTTGCAAAGACGTGGTATTTGCAAAAGTTATTAGCAGAAACAAAAATAACAACAAAAGGATGTAGGAAATGATCTGATACTAACTGAAATTTCCCGATAGGCTGATGAAGCAATAGAAGCACTCATTTGTCTAAACAAACAAATTTGAAAGATACGTAGCCAACTGACTGAAAGGGTTCCTTATTTGTGCCAACTTCAAAGAAAAGTAACCAAATAGAATGTGAAAACCATTGAACAATTTTATTAGTGTCACATGCAAGTAAAAGCCTGTGGGGGAAAAAAAGTCTGTGGAAGATAATTTTTAAATGGTGGTAAGTAATATATGAGGGGAACACCCCCCCCCCAAAAAAAAGAATTAGATTGAGCGAGCTTTGGTAGTACATATTTTTTTCCACAAGGTAACCATCAAGCAACTCACTCTGAGTTAGTGTACCAAAGTATTGGTGGTATCTCCTGGGAAGGTTCACTCTGGTCAAGGTGATTTTTTTGTTCATAATAGCAGTTTGTCACAACCAACCTTTTTGTGATGGCCAATTTAAGAGAACCAGTACATGGCTGTGAAATTTTGTTTCCTGCTTGGGAACAATGCCACAGAAATTGTTGGGATGTTGAATATAGGAGAAGGCCATGGGATAAACTGAAGTGTACAAGTGATTTTATCATTTCAAAAAAGGTGAAATGTCAATTGAAGACAAACCTCATTCTGGACCTTTTTCAAGTTTCCAAATGAAAATTTCAACTAGTAGTGCAATTGGAAGTTCATTTCACCTGGTCAGAATGTTCATCAAAGTTTCTATTTAGAGGTTCTGAAAGATTTCATAATAATGTGAGACAGAGAAAGGTTTGATCTGTGGCAGATGTGGGAACTGGTTTTGACAGCACAATAATGCACCTGCTCATGCAGCCATCTCAGTACACCAGCTTGAGGCAAGAGCCTGCATGCCTCTCTTGCCCCCCACAACTGACTCACTGGTTCTCACTCAGTATGGTTTCTTTTTATTTCTGTAAATGAACAGAGACAAGAAAGGACAGTGATTTGATGACTTAGAAGAAACAAAGGAAAAAACGTGGGGGGTTCTTCCAGGCATACAAACAGAAGAGGTTGAAAAATGTTTCCAAGAATATAAATGCAAATTTGACAAATTAATTAAGTGTAATGGGGAGTACTCTGAAGGTGATAGGGTCATTTTGTAAAAAGTCAACAAACACCCTCCAAGAAAAAAAAAGATTACATAGCTTTGAAAAATAATTCCATTGTTAAGCGGTACCCCCTTGTATCATCAGAGAACTACCAGAAATACAAATGGTATTCAAGTGAGGACATGGAATAGGGATATCATTGCTGATATCTGATAGCATTTTAAATGAAAGTAGAGAATATCAGCCTATGTTTATTAACAATACAAAGGCAATTGATTGTGTGGATGATAATAAGCTATACATAATATTGATAAAAAGATGCCCAAACACTTCTTGTGCTCATGTAGGGACCAAGAGGCAGCCATCTGAAGAAAACAAGGAAATGGAGAGTCGTTTCAAATAAGGGAAGGTATGAATCCTGGTCGCATCCATTTCCCCTCTGTGTCAGTCATGTGCTTATGTTAATTTCATGATTGAGATGTAGGGGTGGAGTCTAGCCTGTTAATCTGGAGATAGCCATTCAGTAGCCAATGAGGCCTCTATGTGGGCATGACTTTCTCCTGAGACTTCTGGGCAATCTCGTGATATTTCCTTCGTGGAGATGAGAAGCTGTCTCCCCATTTGCTGGGAGTTAGTCTCAGAGAAAAGGAACTATGGGGAAGACAAGATGGCAGCATCCAAAGAGCTGAAAGAGCCAGAAGAGAAGCCACATGACCTTACCCAGATGGAACCAGACCTCTGAAGCTGGAGAAGCTACCTGTAGATCCCTGCCAGCGCTGAATTGCTTCTACCACCACTGGATGCTGTTGATGGACCCTGAGCCCTAGAAGCGAGGAGTCATGGGGAGACCCCTGCCAGCACTGGAACACCCACTGCCCTGTGACTTCATGAATCGGAAGGAGACATTATAGACTGGTATCGGGCATATGGGGTAATATCAGACTTATGACTTTGAACTGGACAGGGCTGTGATGCTTTCTCAATGTCGCATTCCTCTTGTATATAATAAACCTCTTCGTCATATCCATGTGCACGTCTATGAATTTTTTTATTTAGTTTACCCAGAATATTACACCCTCCTTATCCAATTTGCATGCTGTGCAAAGAGTGTTAAAGAGCAAGGATGCCATTTCCAGACTCAAGTTCCAGACTCAAGGCTTGTAAAAATTGAATATAGAATAGGGAAAACTGGAGAGAGATTGATACCTTTGGATAATGGCCCAGGCAAAGGATATTGACAGGACCATGGACTGTCAGAAGCACAAACGAAGCTGCTTCTAAATAAAAAGTATGGCCAGAACGCATCATCTAAGTTAACATGACAGATATTTCATCTCACATACTTAGGATTATGTTATCAGGAATGACCAATTCCTGGAAAATGACATCATGAAGGTCAAAAGGACAAAAAAGAAGAAGAAAGTCCTAAAGGAGATGAATTAGCATCGTGAGTACAATTATGGGTTTGTTGTCAACAATTGTTGCTGTCAATGATTGCGAGGATAGTTTAGGGTTGGACAATGCTTCATTCTGTACTACAGTTTCCATGAGTTAGAAACAGACTTGATTGAGTTTTTTTTTTGGGGGGGGGCATCACTGCCCTCTGGTGGTGGGAGTAGGAGGCCCAGCCTTTGCTCCGTGGAGCTGGAATTGAACCTCCATCCCAGTGGGCCGCAGTCCCGCGCACAACCACTATGCCACCGGGGCTCAGCCCTGATTGAGCTTTTTAAAATATCTTCAAAGACTATTTCTGAACAAGTTCACCTTGATACCTGTTAGGGCTGAATGTTGAGAAAGCACGCGTTGAAGTTATACTGCAATATCTCATTTGTTGGAAATATAATGCACATCATGAGTTTAATTGTGAACGTGAAGAAATAAGGTATTTTCTCAAGTTGACTTGTTGTTTGTTACTATTGGTTCAACTGAATTATCTTACATTAGAAATCCCAGTTCCTCTCTGGTTTCCCTGATCAATTTACTGAATAATAACCTTACATGTGTCTGATTTCCTAGTTAATTCCTAGGTAGAATTTATTTTTTCTTCGGGAGTGCCATTTTTTTTCGATGTGAAGGATGAAAATTATTTCACTAATCCATGCCATCTTTCCTGTGCTTCTATTTTAACACCATAAGTTGTGATGGATTCAATAATCTTGAGAAAACAGTGACTCATGAGTGTTTTTCAAGTGCTACTCCAATGGTGTCTTAAACGGTTAAAAAGAAATATGGATAGGAATGAGGGACTTCTATAGATTGTGGTGTATGTGATTTGTATTGCGCTCTAGAGGACAGGTAGATAATGCGTCTTACTCAGAGAAACAGATGGGTGCTGGGAAAGCATGCAAGGAAAGTTCCCTTATACTGTGAAATGCTTTCGTTTTTGCCTTTCTGATTCTGTAAAGAGCAAATTGATGAATTATAGGTCTGCAGTGAAGGGTAATCATTTGTTAGCTTAAGTAAGGTGCCATGCCTTGATTGCAATGTTCAGTATTGAATACATTCATTGCACCTCGGATCCATTCATTGAAATGTAAATTATAGGAAATGTTTGTGAATTTATAAAAGTCAAACACACTACTGAAAGTCATAGGTTGTGAGGACAATGAGCTTCACTTTAAATGAACATTTTATAAACTCGTCAGGATAGAAGAAAATATAGCATTTCTGTATGCCTACTATGTGTAAGACAAATGATCCCGTAATGTTCCCTGCCTCTATTTTAAAAGATCAGACAATTCAAGCTCAGAGAGGTTAAGTGATTTTTGTAAATTTACAAAATTTTAAATAGGAAGTATTTAACACACATACTATATGTTTTTTGGAATTCTATGGTTTCATCGTATTCAGGTTTATTTTAGATATTTCAGGGTTTTAAAAAATTACAAAAGGAAATATAATATGCCTATGGCAGTAGTTCTCTTTTATATACCAAAACCCTAAATCTTTGAAAACCTACTGAGATATTCAGCTTTCTCTTAGGATATGAAACCGCTTCTCGCAAGGCCATTCCAGCTATTGAAACATTCAAGTCTCTTGACTTTCTAACATATAATCTAAAACCACACTTACCAGTCACTGATTATAAGTTGACTGATGTTGCATCTTTGCTATTACAGCTGATGAGGTGGCTAAAATTAGTGCACCCAGGTGTGTTCTGGTAGGCATAGTGCTTGATACGTTTAAGAATCTCTTTCCATTTTCTACTGCCCCTTTTCAGATTGGTAATTAGTCTACCTGTGGATGATGCAAGATGCCAAGCAAGTCCCAAGAAGATTAGCAGCAGGACAAGAAAAATAGGTACCAGGTCTAGGTCAATGAATTCAGATGCATCACTTTGTCAGGCAGGCCAACATCTCTGCCTGTTTCATCAAGTCACTATTTCTGGATATCATTGATCCATCTCTTATGCTAACATCTGGATTAATCTTAGGGGTATATGTGCAAGCAGTGCCAACTGTGAATTCCTGTTAAGGGAGGAAACACTCTCTGGCTTTGGGAGATTCTCATATGTGTATATTTGGCACATCATCATGAAGTGCAGTAGAGAAGTAATGGGTGACACGACTTAATGAGCTCATAGCTACCCTCTCATCCAAGTGATAGAAGGGTCATAATTTGGGGTATCTCATTTACCTTAGCCTCTTCCTGGGGGGTTAACTGTATAAGATCTAAAGAATAAGTAGAAGGAAATATTCTTTCAAACAGAGAGAGAATTTGAGAGACATGCCATTACTGATGATATTCTTCTTTACTTCCCTTACTGTGTCTCTTCCATGAAGTTCCCAAAAAACAAATGAATATGTATTTATCCAAGTGATATCCGTTGTTCTTATTTCCAACACAATTTTTCTATTGACATTTCCAGAGTGCTTTTTAGTTATTATTAGATGCAGTGCTCATAAGTCCCTGATAAATAAGAAGAGGTTTGTGCAGCCTCTTTACAGGTAAGATCTTTGAAGTACAGGGTGTTTAATATGCATGTTGGGATAATGAGGCACCTGGCTGATACCTCTGTAGAACAATTTAAATTATGCCTTGACCATATATTATTAAGTGCTCAATATATACCAGGCACTATTCAGGGTGTTGTGGATAGAGAAGATAATGAGAGATCCTGCACTCATAGAGCTCAAAGATTAATAGCAGGATTTATGTAAACAATTAATACTCATTGAAGGTTTTAAACCTAATAAATTATCATGTAATCAAGGCTTTGAGTCCTTGTAATGAATGTGTTTGAGTCTTAATCTATGATTCCCATTACATTCTATGTAAATAGTTGTGTGTATGCATATGCCATAATTTTAGTGAGAGAAAAGTTAACTATTTCATTGAGATTTTAACAACATATAATCACAAAATAAATGAAGCAGGTCAAGAAACATTGTCATAAAGTCTTGTGAGGAAGTAGGGTGAAGTGTTATGCAAGCCCTGTGTTAAGATGCCCCAAATAAATATAGCCTATTGCTAATTGATTTTCCTATATGAAGTTTCTAAGAGAGGTCTACATTTAAAGGGGGAAATACTATAGATTTTAATGTTAATGCCAAATGTAGAACTGTAGTAAAAATGCCTCAACACTCAAGACATTAATCCCAACAAGGAGTCTCCCTCTAAAAGGCCAGCCATATCATCAATCACTTCATGTAAAAAGTTAAGCAAACAATGCCCTAAATTCTATAAGATGAAATTAGTTACTCAAATTGTGCCTTCAGCTAGCAAGAGAAGAATATGATTTCTGATCAGTGTACCTCAAGCACTGCCTCTGTCAGTGAAGATCTATGTGTTGATAGACTGTTGAACAATTTTCAGCAGAACTTTCAGACAAAGTTTGGAAAGAAAGACCTTGAGTTCTGCATCTGAACATCAGCCTATGCACACCAAGGTCATGTCTACAACAGGTCATGGTGACTGTGTCAAACTGGAGAATGTTGCCTTCTGTTGTGCACACAGTCATCATAAACGACATCAACTCAGTGGCCAGGGACAACAACCATCTCTCCTATGCATAAAGAAGAAGTTTACATGGAAGATAGAAAGAGTCTATGTGTTCCTTTATCTATTGGGCAGCTGATGGTACTTATGGAAACAAATAAGCCAAATTTTAAACTATAATTTTTCACCAAGGAGTGCATGGCAGAAAATGCATTTTGAGAAGTTTTGGTAGAAAATTTAACCCCAAGGGTACTCTTATTCTAGTGGTGTCTAAAATTTTCAACTCCATATACTTTTATGCAGACATTATTCTTTATAATGACTGAAGAATATGAGAATGATGGATGACATAGTTTTTATTCTCTTTGTCCTTCAATTTGACTTTGGCTGCCGGATGAGAAAAAACAATTACCAAACTGGTTTCTTTGGTATGTGTCATAGACAATAAAGGTTTAGACAAAGAGAGTGTGCCAACCTTCATGATGGTGAGTCAGCAGATGACACAGAAGAATGGTTTGGAGGTCATTCATGAATCTGTAACTCTTTTACGTTGCAAATAGAAGAAAACAATTTTAGCTAGCTTAATCAGAATCAGCAGATGGCCAAGAATGAAGAGAAACTGTGCATCAGAAGGGTCAGATAATGTCATGTAAATCAAAAGGTCACTTAGAAACTTATCTATGACAGCCCCCTGACACATACCAGGATACACATACCTACAAACAACACACATATATATCCTTATATATGTAACCTTTGAAAACATAGTGATTACAAGTTGGGCTGTAATCCACAAGGCTGGCAGTTCGAAAACACTCTGCCAGAGAAAGATAGGGCTTTCTTCTCTATAATGAACTACAGTCTCAGGAACTCAAAAGGGTAGTTCTACCCTGTCCTGTGGGATCACTATAAGTTGGCATGTGTGTGTAAACATATAGGTGTGTATGTGTATGTACACATACATTTAATATTTAAAGGCCTAGGCAGAAATTACTGATTGAAGAAGTGGTAACCCGGTGAACTGGAGAGGATTCTTGGTTCCTTTTCACTGTTGTAGCATTAGAATTGATCTGGCTTTGACAAAATGTTTGCGCTGAGGCATCCTCTTAAAAATATGGGATTAGTTCTCTGCCAGAAAATAGCACAAACATCTAATATCATTGAGAAGCCTTTGTTTTTTCTCAAATATCATCTATCTCCTCCTATATGTTGACCAAACTCAGGAACAGAGAATGGTTTGTTACTTAATGTAAGGTAATGTGCTTTTTGTCAGATACCACGATTCTCATAGTTTTGGGGAAATATGAAATAAGGAACAAGGGATGATGGTAGTAGCCAAATCTTCTTTATATGCTCAAAAAACAGGTATGCCATGCAAGCAATTGGTGGACTAAAAAAAGATGTGTAATCACAAGTGAACTCAATATCTTCAATAATACAAAAGGCTAATTATGATTCCATTCACATGTCCTTTCCACGTATTTATTTATCTCAATTTGCACCTTTTCCTGAATTTTTTTCTAGGCACCAGGGAATGAGTTGTAAACAAGTCTAACCATACCATTGCTTTCATAAGCTTATAGTAGAATATCCAAACTGAAAAGACAAACTCAATGTCATCAAGTCTACTTCAGTCCCAGTGTCATAGGACAGAGTACACATGGCCCTCTGAGTTTCCGAGGCTGTAGTGCTTTATTGGGAAACAGAGTAAAAAGTTTCCTCCTGGGTCCCTCCAGGGGCTGATTTCAAACCACTAGCACTGTTGCTAGCAGCCCAATGCATAGCCTCTATGTATAGAGAGAAAAATGGAGACGTGAGAATCACTAGTTCCATTTAGGATGCACTGGATTTGAAATGTCCACCAGAATCCACATTTGCATGTCTCGATTCAGGAGAAAGGAAAGGACTGGAAATAGAATTCTTAGTGTTATAAGCATATTGTTTGATATATGGAGCAATGGAATTTAATTCGCAAAGCAAAGCAAGCACAAGTTTACTGCTATGCGTCAATCCTGCCTCGCCGTGACCCTAGAGAATAGCGTAACACTGTTCCTGGGATTTTCTGTGACTGTGACGGTCTAAGAAAGTAGAAAGTCCGGTCTTTCTCCTACGCAGCCGCTGGCGGTTTCAAAGTGCAGAAGTCGCGGCTCACAGCCTAATGCATCGCAACTGTGCTGCCAGGGCTCCATGGAACGGTGGAAGTTTATTTAAGTTATAAATACAATTGAGAGGAAGATCGATGACTTACTTCTGGAGTACTATAATATTTAGAAGTATTTTTGAGATGGAACTACTGAAATAGATTGAGAACGCCGGTTCTGTGAAAACTGGCAAACTGTTTTTCATGGAAACTGGGAGCTTAGGAAGAAAGTCAACCTCTAAGTAGAGACTGACCAGCCTTGTCAAATGCTGCTGGCTTAGCACATAGACCATTGGTTTTGACATCTGGCAGGCCACTGGAAAGCAGGTCTGTGCTTCTGCGAGAATCAGTAACTTGTTTGGGGTGAAATAGATAATGCTTTCTTCTAAGACACCACTGGGTGGGCTTATATTTGAACCTGCACCATTGGCAGCTCATTATTTGAAATATTCACAATACCCACTATAATCATTATTCATATACAACATTTTTAATAAGTGTCACCCCAAAAGGGAAAGCTCATCAGCTCCCGTGAGGTCAAACTTAAAGACATTATATTTGAGTGATTGACGCCATACTAAGCTTAGTTTTGTCCCTCATTTCCATTCACTATTTCTACTGAATGGATAAACACACAGAAGTCCATATGTTAACAATAAATAGGTTCATAGCCAACTTTGGGACTGTTCTATTTATGTAGAAGCTTCTTTCCCCATCTGTGTCCCAAGGGCACATCAGCTCTCTATGGGACAGTATGACCTCTTGGGAGCAAGTATGGTCTTGTGGTCCTTACTTAACTCCACAGCACTATTGAGGTACTGCCTCAAGAGATTCTTATTAAAGTGAAATGATTAGAATGGGGAAGTTTCTCTACATCGCTTGGCATTCATTCTTGTTGTTCTTCCATTCTAGAAATGGCTAGATCTTGTAGGTTTTCCAGAATCCCAAGTATATACACAACATTTCAAAACAAACTCTTGGTTCTCAACCTATATTTTAGAATAGTACCAAAAGGAAATGAGTTAAAACCAAGTCTATAAAGATAAAATAGTGAAATAATCTCTTGTAGATGAATCAGCAAAAGGTATCCTCTAATGACAATGATGTTTAATCAAAGGAAAAAAATAATCAAATGCCAAGTTAAACTGAGAGCCATCAAAGGGAAGCAGTGTTTCAGATCTTTAACAGGCATAAAAAAATACACCATATGTCAAAAGCAGCAGCATTTTATCTTTGTATAACACAGCAAAGCTTTGCAAAGGTTGGGCTTGTAGTTGGATGAGTCCAGGGAGAAAAGATCTCTTAAACCTCAACACAAAGGAGCTCGTTAACCAGAGTCGTGTCTACGATAGAGAGGCAAATACAAAAAATAAATGCAAACATTGTGCTTTCTTGATATAAAGGGAATAGTTCCGATAGAAGAATTAATGATTTCCAAATTAGAATCTACTTTGTTTTATCAAATTCTTAACATAGACATGTTTTAGATGTTATCATTACTAAAAGAAAGAAACACGTACCATTAGAAGGTTTGAGGGAGAGAAGGAAGGACATGGACCTGGAAGCCCACCAGCCAAGGGCTTTCATCTCCATCTTCTATTTATTGTCTGCATGACCAGCTGCCCAGTCAGCAGAGAGCTGACCTCACTCAAGTGCAGGAGCAATCCCTGGCTTGTTCTATTGAGGCCACTCCTAGTAGACTCAGCAAAGACTTTAGTTAGGCACGACACATGTTAGCCATCTGCACTGCCCAGGTTAATTCTGGGTACATCTTCACCCCTGTTTAACTTTTTTCTAATTTTATTAAATAACAAGTGCAATACTTTCCCCTAAGGATTGGGGTAAGAATGAGATCATTGAGAGCAGGTGTGGGTGTTTTAGACTCTACTAACCCAGTGGGTGAGCAAGCATGTTCTTAGTAAAAGTCTATATAGTAAATATTTTTGTCTTACAGAGTAGTGCAGGGAAAACTTTAGCTATGAAAAGACCACTCCTCACAAAGCATTTCAAAATTATTTGAGAGCCAAAAATATATTTTTACAAATAAATGGAATCACCATTATCTAGATAATACTCCTCAACATTTTTCAATTTTACTTCATAACTATATATATGTGTGTGTGTGTATATATAGTCACACACACATATATACACACACACACACACATATATATATATATATATATATATATATATATATATAGTCAGACCACAGTTTATTGAACCCTGTACTAAAGGGTCACACATTGCGACCAATCAACTCTGCCTTTATAGCCCAAAAATGGTCACAGGGAATACATAAGCAAATCAAGTTATATTCTGGTTAACAAATACAGGCAACATGCTGTGAGCCCATACTACTATGGGCTGCTGGGCCATTGTTAGACAATTTAGGGCCTGGGGCAATTGCTGATCTTGGCAAAGCTTGCAAACACAGCAAATCAAATATGTAAATAAAAATCAACAGACATTCTTTCTGGCCAAACGAAAGTATTGAATAGGTTTATTTAATTCATCAAAAAATCAGAATATAAATATCATCTCTGAATACAATTGTTATCTTTAGTCACATCACTTCTTATTTTACTATGTCATAAATCATGGCTGGGCCACTTTTAGGTCACTTTTATTATTGATGGACCAGATATCCGAAGGTAGCACAAAGGAGATATTCAAAATTTTCTTAAGACATCTTCCTAAAACATTCTCAGTACAATATTATGAAGATATGGTGTATGGGGAAGCTCTGTGGTCAAGAAAGGATGGATTTCTCTACGGCGGTATTTCTTCAACATTGTTATAATGATGAATGACAATGTAGGACTGGAGGTAGGCAATTAATAGAGTTCTGAAGTGTGGTATTTTTGAAAAAAAATAGGTTAAACAAATTACATAATTATATGCAATTATTATATAATTTTGATCATCTGTAATACTAACAATGGAAGAGAGTATGAATTCTGAAGTTTCACAAATGTTTTTTAGTTAGGAAAACTTTTATTTCACATACTTATTATCATCTTGAAAAATGCAGCGTTTAGCAAAAACTATTTTGGAAACACTATCCTGTAATAGAAATTGAATCTTGGTACATTTGCAATAATGACATAAATGTATTCCACAGACAAATAATTTAGCAAACCAAAGTAGCAAATGTGAGCAATTAACTATGAAAATTCTTTCATTTTCATTCCATCATTTCTTCTTTTATTTATCCAATAGCCATTCACTGTTTATTCCATTCATGGAAAAGTCTTATTCTTATATCTCTATTCAAAAGTATTGGGTAGCATTATGAATAGAGTGCTTAGAGATTCTAAAATAAATGGCTAAAATCTTAAGCTCTTTGTTTCACATCTATAAAAATCTTTCTGAATTTCATGGGAAGATAAAACTTTTATTTCCGAAAAGAACTTAAAAGTTATATGAAGATAAAAGAAGAGCTACAGTGAGTGAACTGGTGTGATATTTGGATATAACCTACCGAGAGCTCATCTAAATTAGAAAAAAAGTATAACTGATCTCCTATAGCTTAAATCCATAGAAGCTTGAAATAGACTTGAAGTAGCCTAGTTGAAACTTATACTCTTGCTTTTGAATCCTTTACAAATGTGATCATAAGTTTTATTGAACCAGAGATAAGAAAGGTAGATCATTTTCAGGAAATCCTCTGTGTGTCTTGGAACACTAACCTGTTTGGACTAGTCTTGGAGAAAGAAGCATTGGGAAACTAAAGAGAGCATTTCATGCCAATACTTTCTATGAATTTAGCATCACCAATGCCCAAGGTTTTAGTATGGAATTTTCTCTAATGTTAGTGGCTAGAATGGAATGCAAATTGTTTTAAAAGTTGGTGTGACAAAGAAATAGCTACCCCTACCCCTTTCTACTCTCACTTGAGCCCTAACACATATACACACATTAACTTTTTTGAATTGTTAAAACATCAAAATAGTCTCTACTGCAATTTTGTTCCTTTGTATACAAAATCAGCCAGTGCAAGCAATTGAATGTATTCAGTCTTCCGCTAAGTCATCGGCATTTAGTAACTTCATTATATCATTATGTGCTATACATATTTAACTCACTGCCATCAAGTTAATGCTATCTGATAGACAGCTTTTAGAATTGACCTATGACTTTCTGAAGTAGAAAGCCTATCTTTCTCCTTTGGAGCAGTTGTTGGTTTTGAACTGATGACCTTACTGAGTGTATTGCAACATGTAACCACTGTGTGTTTGTTAGTTTTATGGAGACATGTGCTTCTTTTCACATTATTTCAGACAATTGATCAATATCTTTTTTATGCATAAAATGAGATTAATGACTAGGGTGGTGCCACCCAAATTAAGGAAGAATGCTAAGGCATCCTGCAAGTAATTTACAGTTAGAGCACAGCATTAACTTAAATTAAAAAAAACCTACCCAAATTTAGGTTCACTTAGTAATTATAACCCAATTATCAGGAGAAGTGTCAGCAATTTAATGCAGTGTTTGGAGACACTCACTGTGTCAAGTCAAGTGGCAATGGAGGACACTCTTCTCCATGCTGGGAAGAGATCCATGTGTGTGCTTATTCCAAAGAAAGATGATCCAAAAGAATGTGGAGCTCATCAAACAATATCATTCATAACATATTCAAGTAAAACATTGCTGAAGATAATTCAAAACCGATTGTGATTATACATCCATCAGGAACCCCCAGAAATTCAAGTGAGATTTAGAAATAAAGATGGATCAAAGAATATCATGACTGATAGCAGATGAATCTTGACTGAAACCAGATAATGCCAGAAGGATGTCTGCTTGTGTTTTATTGACTGTGCAAAAGCATTTGACTGGGTGGATCAGAATGAATTGTGGATAACTTTGTGGAGAGTCGGGATTGCACAGCATGCAGCAATACTCCTGTGGAATTAGTTCATCGGCCAAATGAAGTCATTCAAAGGGAGCAAAGTACTACATAACATGAAATTAGAAAAGCTGTGCATCATGATTGCATCCTTTATATATGTGCATAGATCTGCATGTGGGGTAAATAATCTGAGCAGCTTATTTGAAGAATTTGACATAAGAAATAATAGCAACCTGAAATATGGTTAAAATGCAGCTTTATTTGCCAAATGAAAAGAGTTCTGAAGCATTTACTGATGAAAATCAAAAACTACATCCTTCCATGTGGATTAAACTTCAAAAGCAGAAAACAAAAATTCTGAACAACTTTGTGTTTCCAAGACTGTAAATCTTTATGGGAGTCTAAAGCATCATTGTTATCCTGGAAAACCACGGGAGGGTTTGAACAGGTGATCATGCAGTTAACAGCCCAATGCAGAGTCTACCATTGTACTCACTCACGAAGGTGCTCAATCACTGGCTTTCTCTCTCTTTGTAAATGTATATGTATATATTTTTCTGATGCTGCACATGATATTTCATAACAATCTATCAAATTATAGCATTTTCTTAGCTTCAGATCTTAAGGAGAAAGTTCTATATTCTGTTATTGGGCGAACTAAGTTAACATTGTTCCTTGGAATTCATATTTCAAATCATAGGCTCTATGTCCTCACTCTTGGGAAACAAGTTGTAGAAACCTTCCTATTGAACTCAGGGCCTATCTTCCTCTTTGGGAGACCGTAACCTTGACAAAATAATTTAAACTTATGCAGCTGAGGAGAATGTCTAAAGGAACAACTGTTAAAATCAAATAGATACTACTTTTACTCTTTCATAATTTGGTAGATAGTACCATTAAAGAAATTGCCATTAACAATATTACTATCAACCATGAAATTCAAATAAATCATGTCATCATTTTTTTCAATCCATAACTTTTGGAAAATGGATGTCTATGGTGATCACATGCTTCTTTTAATAATTTAGAAAAGGACAAAACATTTGGAAGTACCTACAAAAAACCTGAAATGAATTTTTGGGATTAATGACAGAAATAAATTTTATAAAAAAGCAACAAACTTAATCTTAATAAGCCCAGCAGAGCTAAAATAATTAAAAAAGCAGCTATGGTACAGTTTAATTATTTTTCCCAAACAGCACCATCATTATATATGACCAAGAAATAACTTTTCTGGATTTATTTGGCAAAGTGAAAAAAAATGAATTGAAACATTATCAGTTGTACAAATAGCATTACAGAGAAATGGAAGTAGTTTGAAATTATGCCTAATAGAACAAAGCACACTCCAAATTAATGCATAGTGCTACTAAGAAATAAATGAATTCTTTGCTCTAAAGTCTTTTGTTTTCAGAAGAAACTTTAGCAATGAAAGCCAAATCATTGTGCTGAAGACCATGGAATAAATCAAAGCAACCCAAAGTGCCACTCATGATTACAAGAAATAAGATTTTCTTTTCTTTGAGTCTCTCTTTTTATGTAGTGCTGGCAGAGTCCTAGTGTATGGCATAGAGCCTCAATTTTGATGTAACTATCCCTTTGTCTGGTTTTATTTTTTACACTGCATTATTTTTTTTCTGTACACTCAATTCTTAGAGCTTCTCCTTACTTACATACTTGCTTCACACTCTTGACAAGTGTGTATCTACTATGACTTGCAAACAAGGGACTGATTTTATATCCAATGCATTAATTAAAGTCCTATCGGCAGTTCTTGTGTAAAGGATAATGAATTGTTAGCTTCATTAAGACCTTTCCTTTCTTAAAAATTTCATTGTGAGGAAATACTGAGTTTTGGACCCGTGATAGGTCTTATATACTCAATTTACACTTTCTTGGAGATATTGAATGCACTATCCTGTTTTGCGATGACTAATAATGACTGCAATAAAATAAAGATACCTCATTTTCAATAAACAGATGCTGTTAGTCAACAATGGAAGCATCATTTACGAGACTGTTAATCCTTGTTGATGGGTTGGGGTATATTAGCCCAAATTGGATGAAGCATCTATAAACATACTTCAGACTTTACTTTCCAACTGCTCCCACACAGTATCTTTTTCATTCAATTTTCTATATCTGTATTGCCTTTCTCTCTGTTTATTCAAGTTAAGACAATATCTGAAAACAGCCAAAAATGTGTGCACATTCTTTGCCTTTTTCCACCATATTAGGAATGATTTTCAGAGAGGAGGTTAGGCATGGCTTACTGGGTAGTATCCTAAGACGGGACCACTGAGGACGTGTGAGAATTGCCTCCGATATTCAGTCTTTGGTGCTATGCCTGTCCAGGTTATCTGGCACCAAGCTTAATTTTATACCTTTATTTTTAGTTTATTTCTTGATTGTAGTATTGTTTTGATAATGTTTTCCATTATTCTAAAATTATTAGTCTCAATAAGATGAACACCTGGGAACGGTGGAGCCGACTTGTGCTCCTGGCCCACTTTGTATTGAGGATAACAGGTCACTGAATTTTCGATTAGAACCTGGAATTTGGAGAGTCCATTTTTATTCCTATGCAGGAGCCCTGGAGTCACAGTTTTTAAGCACTTGACTGCCATCCAAAGGATTGACAGTTCAAACTCACCAGAAGAAAAATATGACAATATAAGTGTATATCGATTCATAGTTTTGGAAACCATATATAAAAGTACTCTGTATCCTATATTTGCAGCAATTTGGAATCAACTTGACAGTAATGAATTGGTTATCTCATATGTGTAACTTTGGGTAAAGTATGTAAACTAAGTTATCTGAATTCCCATCCTTAACCAAGACTGTAAAGTAACATGGTATCCTATATATTGTGTTCTTCAATGCCATGTGTTGATCTTAATAATAGAGTCCATCATTTGTGGGTATTCTTGATGCATTTTTCACTGATTCTGAGATTTGGAAAGTGAAGATAGTATACAGAAAACAAGCGGCTGAAACCACATGGGATACGATTAATACCTGAATGGAATGTAGAGTTGAGTTTCAAGGTCAAGTTAGTTTGCATTATTTAGAGCAGTAAAAACAAAGGAATATATATATATATATATATATATTCCTATATTTGTTTTAAGGAAATGACTCACACAATAGAAGGGGCTGCCAAGTCCCAAATTGATGATTAAAAAACAGGCTAAAGAATTCTGCTGGTTCACAGGGATCTAGGAGCAAGGCTGGAATTATTCCTTAAATATCATTTTTCTTGATCATATGCTACCACTTGAAATGGTTGAACATCAATTTTTGGTATCATGAATCTGTATTTTTATTTCATTTTATTTTCTAGTTTTCTAAATATTTCTGTATTTTACTAATGGAATTCTTCAATATTGTACATCCAGACTTGGGTCTCTTCTTCAGTCCTTTCCACTTGAGAGATACTGGTCACATTTCTTTCCAACTTTACACATACTTTGCACATGGCTTTCCAACTTTGCACATACTGTTTTACTATATTTCATTGTCTTTCCCAGCAGCTCTTTGAATTATGTTCAGTTCTTTTTCTTCATCAGTTCTACCATTTGTTTAATAGAAAGTTAAAAAGTCATCATTGGGTGAACTCTACATCAGGAGGTAATTTGTCATCAGTTATTTTGAGAGCCTTTCAAGTTGAGAAGCTCATCGTCCAGCATTAACTCTGGTACTGGTAGACTGCTATTCATAAGATTTTCAGAAGTGGACTGTCTATTCTGTCTCCATAGTCTGTTCTTAGTCTGCAAGCTTTGATGACAACTGCACACCATGGGTGACTCTGCTTGTATTTGAAATGCCAGTGACAGAGCTTCAAGCATTCCACCAACACATAAGCCCCTACTGTACAACAAAATGAAAGAGTAGTGGATACAAGGTTATCAAGGTTGGAAAATTCGAGGTCTCTAGATCAAGGGACAGGCTGAATATTTTTATAGGCTTATGTTCTAAGAACAAGATGTCAAGTGGTATAAAGAATGCAGAGTTGATATAAAACAAGCACTAGAGGAAGATCACACTCCCTAGTAGACCTCTCTTTCAATATTTGACTGCGCACATCAGATCATTAAATGGAAGGTAATTACATAATATCTCCCAAATCACTGAGAATCATACCTCCATTTTGACACATTCATCAAATATTTGATAAGTCAAAATATATATTTAGCAGTTAACTATATCAAGCATGCAAAGGGGTTGGATGAGCTCAAAGTGAGGTTCCAGCCAGCATTTATACTTTGGACAACATAAGTCTACATCTATCTCTATGTATATGTTTATCTGTAGTTACTCATAGCTAAGAAAGCAATATTTGATTATGGGACATGAAAGCAGTACTAGATTGTAACAACACTGGAAGGAATATAGGTAATGGTGTGGCATTGTGGCAATTTTCAAGGAAATTTGTATGATGAAAAAGGAGTCAAATTATGAGTAGAAAAGAGGACAGTAGGGTGGGTGTAAAGTGAAAAAGGGATGTCAGAAAACCATGCAGAGCCATGCATCTTATGTTCCTAAGCAAGCCAGATCACACGTCCATTTGTGGGAACGAGGCCAACATGACAGACAAGCTTTTGTAACTTGAGCAAATACTTTTGCTGCCTTATTTGCATCACTAGGCCCATTACCTTTACATAGAGATTCTGCACCTAAGAAAACATGAGCTTGCTGAGAAAGTGTGAAGTCCCTCTTAAGGGTGTTAGTTACTCCTCTGTGACTTCTCAATATCTTGTCAAAATCTCTATAATGAAATTTGACAACATAGTTCCATTTTTTTTCCTAAGTCTGTTTTTCCTGTAGCTTTTGGGATTCTTAGCAGGGCCATGGGGTGGGAACATGAAATCTTTTTCAACTCTTAACCTCCAGTGCATAGAACAGTGATTGATACTGTTCTAGAAATGCATAAGAAATGCTTATTGAATAAATAGGTCTCTGCACAAGCAAAAGCTCATTCCATGGTGCTAAAATACCCAGTGAGAACTGTTCAACCATCCTAAGAAAGCAGATATTTTTGACATCATTTAGTTTCTGTTCAGAATCTACATAGTGCTGGTGAATTTGAGTTTTTTGTGTTTGACGGATGACAGGGCAAAGATGGGAAAGAAATCAAGGATGTCTTCTTTGCCCCACATCTACCCTCCTTCTGAAATATTGGCACCAGTCTCAACTGCAACTGAAGACACAGGGAAACATATCTGTATGGATAAATGTCCTGATTGTGTGGTGCTAGACAAACAATCCCAAACATAGATCCGACTGATGGAAGACTCATCTTGTCAAATAAAGTGCACACATATTGCATTGTAATTGTGACTATTCCATTAGTAATAGTGTCCAGGAAGAAATGAAAAAAAAAGTATTTGAATTGTTTTTCCAGCATTGAATTTTGCTGTGAAGAACCATAATCAGGAGGAGGGACTGAACACTCTTCGTTCCAGCAGATATTACTTGCTCTAGAATTGTTTCAATTTGTGGTGATCCTGTCAGCTTTCTAAATAATTAGGAAGCACGTAGCTGGGGGCAGTGTAAGTGCTAGTGTTTGTTTGGAAGTAATTTGGATTAATCAGTTAGTGGATGATTCTGAGTAGTTTCGTGCGCCTGGAGTTCACTGCCCTAAGTGCCGAGAAGCAGTCTCTCCCCAACCCCTAACCAGGATGAGTTTTTTTTCAGACTTTTGAAATCCAGGCTTTGCTCAAATTGGTCTCTTTTTTTTTTTTTGGCTTAATCTTCACACCCTCCTCTTTCAGAATACTGAATTGCCAAGAGAAGATTATACTAAAATGGGGTATCAGTATTGTGAATTTGTTCAGTTGAGATTTTACAGGAACTTGAAGGGATTTTATTTTAAATTAAACTTCAATTTTGTTAATCACTCTCTGATTTGGGGGAAATTGGGGTAACTGTGTATGAAAACTTCTTTTTTAATTTTTTTGCTTCCCCCTTCTTAATGTTTATAAAGATGTATAAGATAAACATATCACTTCTATAATAGAAGCAAAGTGAAAATCAAAATAATTCTTTGACATCTGCTTCCTTGGTGAATGTTATTGGTTTGTATTTAATGAAAATATTTAGGATAGCAGTTTCTTAGGAAAAGTAACTTCAGGCATGGCCTCTACAAAACCCATTCATTCAATGAAAAACGACATTAAGTGTCCCTACCTAGGAACCACACTTTGTCATTCTCCCCAGATGCCCTTGATAATAATTTGTGGTAGCACTCCATCTCTGTGATCACTTTCAAAGAGGATTCAGAAATCTGGTAGCCTGACAAAAGTATTGAAGTGGAAGAGTAAAAAAGCAAGCAATTTCAGAATGGAAGTGTATGCATGATGAGAGTGTCCATTCCTCAAACTGAAGTGTTCTTCCTCAAGATAGCCATGTGATTTGAGCCCTGTCCCCCACCCCCATCAACCTTCAAGAACTTGTGGCTAAATTAGAATCACCAATCATCTCCCACATGGTACCTTTCTAAATTTAGTAAGACATTCATATTTATATTTTTCATCTCACTAACATATGATGCTTTAAAAATCAAGGATTTTATCATTTGTGTTTATGTTTATATTTGTGTGTGGGGGGGGATATGTTCATCACAGGGTATTTTTGGTAACAATCAAATCACCACTTAACGTAGTGGTTCTCAACCTTCCTAATGCTGTGACCCTTTAATACAGTTCCTCATGTTGTGATCATCCCCCCACCATAAACTATTTCCATTGCTACTTCAGCACTATAATTTTGCTATTGTTATGAATTGGGTGACCCCTGGGAAAGGGTCATTCAGTCCTCAAAGGTCACGACCCAGAGGTTGGGAACAGCTGTTAAAACTTAACCATCAGTTGTCAAGTGATGGTAACTCCATGTACAGGAAAATGTTCACGTGTCTGTGCCAAGAAATAGGAAAAACTGTTGCCCCGTCCACCTCCTGGAAGGTATATGTGCTCGGTCTATTCCAAATAAAGTTGATTCCAAAGAATGCAGGGATTATTGAACAATACTATTAATATCACATGCAACTACATTCTTGCTCAAATGGATGCAGCTGTGCCTAGTCAAGGAGCTGTCTGATGTTCAGTTGGATTCAGAGGAGGACTAAGAATAAAGTATGCTCTTGCTGGTATCACATACATCTTTGCTAGAAGCATGGATACCAGGAGCATGCTTATTTTTATTTATTGACTTTGTATTGACTTTGCCACTGTGTCATAGATACACAGTCTTTGAATAGAAAAATGGAATTGTGGGCATCTAAAAATCATGAAAGATAGGTGGTTTGCTTTTTTTAAACCTTTTCAATCTTTATAAAACAAAAACAACCCAAACCAATTGACATAGAATCAAATCTCACTTATAGGATGGAGACCTGCTGTCTAGAATTTTCAAGAATAAATTATTTTTGAAGAATGAGATATGTTCATCTTTCTCACATGAAGTATTTTGTAGGTTCAAAGTACTGGTCTGTGATGAGCAGCCCAATCCACAACTCACCCGTTCAGTCTGGATGTTTAGAAAATAATGTACATAAAAATTGAGCTTCATGAAAAGAGTGCAACTTCATGTTTGGAGGCAGGCTCATTACCACCTTTTAGTGTGCAGAAGACACTACTTTGCTTGCTTAAAAAAATGAAGAGAACGTGTAGAATTTATTATTGAACATCAAAATAGAGTTTTCAGTATTGATTGCAACTAACAGTAAATGAAAACTTTCACAACCGGACTAATAAGCAACAATAGCATGATAAACAGAAAATATCAATGTTTTCAATTTTCTTTGTTGACTTGGATCCACAAGCAATGCTCATGAAAACACTGATCAGGAAATCAAAGAGCAAATTGCATTGGACATGTAGGCTTTAAGTAAAGTGACCAGATGTCGCACTTTTTAACAATTTAACAACATCCCACGGTGTTTTAAAATTAAAATAAATATATTACAATACTATTTTTGCATTTTATGAAAATTTTTATTGCTCCATATACACCAAATTTTTAATCAAGAATACCTCCCTCGGGGACTTAAAGACTCGAAAGTAAACAAGCAGCCATCTAGCTCAGAAGCAACAAAGCCCACATGGAAGAAGCACACTAGCATGTGGAATCATGAGATGTCACAGGGATGAGATATCAGGCTTCAAGAACTCAAAAGCACAACTTTGCATGCTCACTTTCCTGATATGATCTCTGAGGACAAATGTGTGCATAAGCAAATGTGGTGAAGAAAGCTGATGGTGCCTGGCTACCAAAAGATATAGCGTCTGGGGACTTAATAGCTTGAGTAAACAAGCGGCCATTCAGCTCAGAAGCAATAAAGCCCACATGGAAGAAGCAAACCAGTCTGTGTGATCATGAGGTGGTGAAGGAATCCGGTGTAAGGCATCAATGAGCTAAAATTATATTATTATTAATGAGGGGGAGTACAGATTGGGGACCCAAAGCCCATCAATAGGTGAGGTGACATCCTTTTGCAGAGGGGTTACAAGGGGGAGATGAGTCAGTTAAGATACAGGGTAGGAGCTATGAAACATGCAACCTTCCTCTAGTTCCCGTGCTGCCTCCCACCCACTATCATGACTCCAATTCTACCACATAAATCCAGCTAGACCAGGAGATGTACAGTGAAGTTGGAAAAATGGGAAACTTAGGATAGATGATCCATCAAGACTAGTAATAGGAGTGGTGATACCAGGAAGGTGGAGGGATGGAGGAATAGAAAGGGAGAAGCAACTTCAGGTATCTACAGGTAGCCTCCTCTCTGGGGCACGGACAACAGGGAAGTGAGTGTTGGGACACATTGGACAGTGTACAAGATGAAAAAATAATTTGTAAATTACTAAGGGTTCAAGGGGAAGGATGGGAGGAAGGGTAATATAGGGAGCTGATAATGGGGGCCTGGAAGGAGGGAGAATGTTTTGAGAGTGATGATGGCAATGGGTGTGTAAAAGTGGCCTGCACACAACTGATGTTGTTAGGGATTGTGATGGGAGTTGTATGGGCCCCCAATAAAATTATTCATTAAAAAAAGGGGGGAAGGGGAAAGGGGAGGTTTTTTTTTTTTTTAAAGAGGAGCTTGTACCAAGGGCTCAAGTAGAAAATGTTGGGAAATGTATGTGGATACGTGTGCAAATGTGCTTGATACAAATGATATACTGAATGTTGTAGTAGCTGTGAGAGCCCCCAATAAGATTTTTTAAAAAGTGAAAAAAAAGAACACCTCCCTCTACCTCCTGGTCAATGGTGTCCCACTTGAAATCTGGTCATTTTACTAAAGATTAAAGAGCAAGGGTGTTATTTTGAGGACTAAGGTGAGTGTTGCACATAAGCCTTCAGATATCTATTTTTCATATCCTTTGCATTATAGTATGCTAGACATTTAAGAAAGACCAGAGTAGAATCGATACATCTGAAGTACCATGTTGACCAAAATTACTACATATACTATGGACTTTCAGAAGCATCTGTTGGAAGAAGTGCAGCTAAAATGTTCCACAGAAGTGAGAATGGCAAGACTTCTTTTGAAGCATTTTGTGTTTGTTATTAGGTGAGTTCCAGAAATAGGACACCAGTGTTGGTAAGAAGAGAGTAAGGGAAAAAGAGGAAGACCTTGAACAGAGGAGCGGTTGGTGGGTGCCATGGCAACAAGGGGCTCAAGTGTTGCAGAGATTGTGAAGCTAGTGCAGGGGAGGCAGTGTTTCCCTCTATTATGCATGGGTAACTGTGAGTAGAAATCATGTTAAGGCAGTGGACAATACCACATATTTATATAAAGTAAAAGTGTTTGTGCCCAGCCCAGCAGAGAAGTCAGTATTCCCCAAAGTGTCTGGCTGAAAGATTGGAGCAGAGCTGATCAAATGATAAGAAGAGTAAAATATAGAAGAATGGACACACATAATTTGGAATCTAAGAGATACATAATAGAAATATAGGAATTTTAGCTAAACAGAACATTTTAAAAGGCACCATGAGACGGCAAAATAAGGTGTTAAAAGGAATCTGAAAATATTTGGAACTAAAAACAAACAAACAGAAAAACAACCAAGAGAACACTCAGTTTATCTCAAGCTGAGGTAACTGAAGAGCAAAAATCTAAGTCTCAAGTTTCAATATCGAAAGATTTTGTGGACAAAAAGCCACCCAATGCAGGAAGCATTACAGAAGAGGGAAGGGGTATGCAGAGTCTGTATCCAAAAGAACTAATCAACATTAAACCATTTCAAGAGGTAGCGTATGATCATGAGCCAATGATACTGACAGGAAAAGTCCAAGCCATACTGAAGGCTGCAGGAATGGGCAGAATACAAACTGAACTGTTTTAGCAAGTTTATGGTGTATGGAAAGCACACAGTCAACTGACTAGAAGAGATACACGCACATCATCTCAAAGAAAGATAATCCTGCCAAATATGGAAATTATCAAGGGTATTAACGCCACATGCAAGTAAAGCTTTGCTGAAGATCATTGTAACAATTTCTTTTAAAATAACTAATATCAGACTAATTCCAAGGAGTTGGAGATTAATTAGCTCAAAATGTCCAGCTCTTTCAAGATGATAATTTACTCCATTTTTATCCACCCTTATCTTGAATATATTCCTTCACGTCTTGATACTGTGATTTGCAACAGTGTACCACTGAAACATTGAGGAAATGCCTCACCTGGTGGTGGATACTATTCAGTCCAAAATCTGAAGGTCAGGCACAGGGGAACCAAATGCAAGGTTGAGAATGAGAATCCAAACATGCTCAAAAATCACAGCAGGTCTTGCTTCGACCAAATGAGCTTCTGCATATTTATGTGCATAGAGGAAATAGAAGTGTGGTTCTCCAGGAGTGGCAATGCCTGTTCAGACTGTGTGGGAGTATTCTTATATAATCCAAAGAGGAGGGGTAATGGCAAAAAATAAAACAGATTTTATCTTAAATCATACCCTCAATGAGGATGGAAGAAAAGATACTGTCAAAGAAGCAAAGGATGTGGCTTGGTCACACTCTGTACTAAGGCTAGGTCTTAAAGATGCTATTAAGGAAACAAAAGATATGGCTTTTATTACACTTTCTACTAACATGGGTGACTTGAAGCACTTGCTTAAGAAAATCAATGACCATAGTCTTCAGAATGCAAAACAATATGAAAAAAACTGAAGTCCCCACAACTGGATCATGATAATAAATGGAGAGAACCTGGATGCTATCAAAAATTTCATTTTGCTTGAATACACAATCAAGGCTTATGGAAGCAGAAGTCAGAGATCAAATGATGTATTGCAGGGGGCACATCTGCTGTACAAGAGTGCTTTAATGTGTTGACAAGCAAAGATGTCACTTTGAGTATCAACAGGGCCATAGACCAAGATGTGATATTTTTAACCACCTTATAGGCATATGAAAATTAGACATTGAATTGGGAATGCAGAAGAAGAACTGATGCATACCTTAGGGTTCTGATGCTGGAAAAGAATATAGAGAATACCATGGATTGCTAAAAAACAAAACAAAATAATCTGTTTTGGAAGAAAGCTTTCTCCTTAAATTGAGGATAGCTAGACATAATTTTGACATACTACCAGGTGATAAGTCCCTATAGAAGACCATCATTGTTTCATAAAGTGAAGGAAGCGTGACAAAGAGGGAGACCCCCAGTGGGATGGAATGACACAGCGTCTGTAGCAGTGGACTCCCTACCTCAATGTTGTGAGGAGGACACAGGACTGGGCATGGTTCATGGTGTTGCCCACAGGGTTGATATGAACCCAAATTGTCTTGATGGACCCTAATAACAACTCATCACAATCCTTCACATCAGAGTCAAACAGCCCCTTTGTGTTTGCAAGACTGTCAATCATTGTGGGGACAGAAATCCCCGTTTGCTCTCACATAGCAGCTGGTGCTTTCAAACCACAGAACTTGCCATTAAGAGCACAATCTGTAATACTCCACACCACATGAACTTTTTAAACTGCTGAGGACGATCGTAGAAGATACCAGAAAGGAAATGTAGGTTCTAGCCTTTGATGTAGACAAGAATTTCCCTCACCTCAAAGATAAAATAGAAAGATGACTCTCTTTTTCTGAGGGTCTTCTCATGAGTCAGGTATTATTCTTAAGTTTTCACTAAAAGATGTCTCATGCTCGGAAAGCTGATGCTAGAATCACAAGGCTACTAAGCAGTGTAGCCAGGTCTAAAGCAAAGATGTAAGCGTGCAAACTCCACACAGATTTCCCATGCACGTCTCCTAACCCTACTGTCTCTTCCCTTCTACTTTATTATTCTCATCTTACGTGTTCCTTCTTAACTCATTCCCAACATTGTAAATATGAAGTAGTTTGAAATTTTAAAAAAATCCACACAGATCCTCTTCCTCCCATTTTCCCACTTAGTTTGGAGGAAAGATTTAAGAAAGCTGAATAGAATATAAGGTAGTCTGCTTTATAGAATCAGCAGGATATATAGCCACAGTTTTCTGTGCATAAAGGAGAAGAAAGCGTCTGAGAACAAATCACAGTAATAAAAGTAAAATGATGTCAACATTTGTTTGGAAAAATAAATGCATTATAACTCAAATTTCTAGAATTTTAGCTAAGGAAAATTACATCTCCATTAACTTAAAATACCCTGGTTCCTAAAGATTTAGCTACTGCCTGCAAAATGCCCCATGTGACATATTTAAGAGTTATGGGGATAATAGTTGTTAAGAAAATCTCTAGGAGGTTCCAAAAGGATTGAAATGATTTAGGCATAAAATAACATTTTAGTCGAGTTTGTAGCAACAATGTAATATGTATTTTTAAATGCTTTTTTATGACTCAATAGAGGACAAAATAAGAGAATTTCAAAGGACATACAGCCCACTTGTTAAGAAAGTAAAATGAGAAAGAATATTCTATTGTATTGGTGATCATAGATTTGGAATAGTGACATATATCAATTGCCATCTAGGTAATAATGAAAGGTTATTGTCATATAAGTTTGCATAGATATGCTCATAGACATCTATTAAACTTATGTTTAATTGAGCCACAATCATGATTTCTTAATTATTTTTGTGCACCCATTGTGTTAATTTATATTACATTAATACAATAAAGGTTTTCATTGTTCATATGTAGGTTCTATTGTAATATGGCAGTAGCTTTCAACTGAAAACTTCTAAGTTATTCAGTTGGGTGTCCACAGGAAAGTATGAGCCATTGAGAAAAAACTAATGTACACTTTCAATGATGTTTACTGACTAAATTTTATATGTTCTGAGCTCTGAGGAAAGAGGAGTAAAGGACAAAGAAAAGTCTTTCTCATTTTGGAACTTGCATCTAATGGGGGAAGTAGGCAAGAGAGAGATATTAATTCAGAACAGATAATAAATATGAAAAATAAAATGAGATAAGGGATGAGGGAGAGATATGGAGGGAGAGGTTTGCTAGGTTTGGTTTCTTGACAAGTGCTTTCTGTTTGAAAATGTTACCTGTGATCAAAACTTAATTTGCAAAAGAAATAGAAAGTGATAAGCAAGAAATAACAGTTGTTGGGCACTTATTATTTGAAAACAGAGTATTCTTCATAAGCTAGGTCAAATAATACTAACTATAAGTAAGTGATATAAAGTGTTTTGCATTAGTTTTAATGCTGAAAATTCTGATATCCAGGATGATTACTTAAGTTTTCCTAATCAAACAATTTCTAAATGTGCAGGACTGCAATTGATTTTTGCTTGATTTTACAAATCATGTTTGTTCCCAATATACTTAGCTGTCTCTGTGACAAAATAAAATGCCCCCTTTATTATTATTCTGTCTTTCTCTCTTATACACAAATATCTTTGAAAATAATGATATTTTCTAGAAAATTTCCAAATTTTTCTCTTATTAGAAGAAGCTTTACCATAGTGTTATGTCTCAATACCTATTGAATTTCTACCAATATGTTGAGAATTTCTAGTACCGAATACACTGTGATAATCTATTTCTGTTAGACTCAGGGGCAGACCAGCAAAGACACAAGATTCAGAAAGGGATAGAGAGATTTGAATAGAGACATAGAGTTAGAGGTGGAGGCAGAGTCTACGGAAGATCTGGCTACATAGAGGTTATGTGTTGGGCTGTGATCCAAAAGGAGTGAAATTTTAAACCTCCAGTCGTTCTGAGGGAGAAAGACAGGGCTTTCAACTTCCTTAAAGAATTATTCTCAGAAACTCCCCAGGGCAGTTCTATTCTGTCCTACAGAGGTGCTGTCAGAGGACTTTGACTCAAAGGCAGGGAGTGTGAAATACGTGTGTGTGTGTGTGCGCGCGCGTGTCATTATGGAAAGTGATGGAAACTAAAACCTTAAAAGTAAACGAAAGGAGATCAGAAAGAGTATTATCAATGCAGAAGATAATGAGATCTTCGTCACAATCAACAAGTTCTGAGAAGTAGAAGATACAAGGTTAACAAAAATACCAGGCAGAGCGTAAAGACAGAGCAGATCCTTGAGGCCTTAGAAAGCCAATCATTGCCTTCACGTTGGGAAGCTGTCAGGAGCTGAGTAAAGTCACTGCACAATATTGATTTTGATCTGTTTTTAAGAACATATTTCATCATGTATCTAATTAATCATCGCTCTGCATGTTGTCCTGCTCTGTGCTGGAAACAGGAGAAAATGACCATGACTGTCTTGGAGCTTGCTGTTTCATGATGGGTACAAACATGAATTAAAGTCATCATGGATTAATTATGGGATAATAGCAACTAAGAGAAATACAGGGTGTGATTGTAACTGAAGTGTGACATATGAAACTGGGTAAGTAAAAAAAAAATTCCGTCATATTGTATGTCAATATTCAAAAGTTCACTCTAGCTGTACCCACTCGTGGTGATTCTATAAGATAGGGCAGAACTGCCCCTATGAGTTCCTGAAACTAACTCTCCATGGAAGTAGAAACCCACTCGTTCTCCTTTGAAGGCATGGATGGCTTTGAACTCCAGACCTTGTTTGTTGCAGCCTAGAGGATAGCCACCACATAGCCTCTAGCTGTGGAACTCCTTTGTGGAACTCCTCTGTGCCTTTGTCTTTCTTACTCAATTGGGGCCTAAACATATTCTCCACACTATAGTTTCTTTTATTTCTTTGTATGATATCCTTGAAGTGATACTGAGATTTACTGTGTGGTTTTGTTTTGCTGCTCAATGTTATAAGTCATTTTCTACTCCTAGCTGACTTGTATACAGCAAAACAAAACACTGCAGGGTGATATACCATTCCCACAGTCCTTGCTATGTGTGAGTCTATTGCTGTAGTTACTGTACCAATTAATTTTGTTGAGAGTTTTCCTCTTAATAACTGACTCTCCTGATCCATAACATGATGTCTTTCTTCAGGTCCGGTTCCCTCATGATAACAGATCAGAGTACATGAGGCAAAAATCTCACCACCTTCCCTTCAAGAACCATCCCAGCTATACTTTCATGACAATGGAATATTTTGTCCCCTAGTAGACCATGGTATTGTTAATAGTCTTCATTACTGAAAGATATGGACTCTCCATTCTTTTTTCTTCAGTGTCTAGTTTTCTTATGACTATGACTCCCTTGAAAAAAATTATAGTTTCTTTCAGGGATCACTTAGCCATCAAAATGATATCTTTGCTTTTTAAAAATTTAGAAATACCATTTGCAGAATAATTGCCCAGTGAATGTGGTAGGAGTTTACTAGTCAACAGTGGAGACAAAGCAGAAAATATCATTGTGAGCAGAAATCTTCACACTGAATATATTGCATTGGGGGTGAGAAAATGTAAGAAACTCTTTTTGTACAGAGGGAGTGGAACATGGAAAGAAGAAGGGTTCTCTTGGTCAACCCAGATGCCACTCCTTCATATATAAGTACGAAAATTCAGGAGAAAGGGTTTCTTCTTATTTTCCTTTTCGCTGTAGCATTTTCAGATTCGATAAAATTAAATCTATTTGGTGTCAAGTTTGTGTTTAACTTTTGTTATTGTTTTTTCCTTGTTACTTTTTAAAAATATTTTTATTGTGGGCTATATTTTTATTGTGGGCTCTTCTATCTCATCACAGTCCATACATCCATCCATTGTGTCCAGCACATTTGCACATATGCTGCCATCATCATTTTCAAAACATTTTCCTCCTACTTGAGACCTTGATATCAGGTCCCCATTTCTTCCCCCTCCCTTCCCTGGATTCCCTCCCTCATGAACCCGTGATAAGTTATAGACTATAATTTTCAAATCTTACATCATCCTCTATCACCCCTCACCTACTTGTTGGTCACTCTGCGAAGGAATTATATGTTGATTTTTATGATGGATCCCCCCCCCCACTATCCCCTAATCCTCCTGGTATCTCTGTACACCTTCTTGGTGCTAAGGTGTTTATCTATCCTGGATTCCCTGTGTTGTGGGGTCTTAAATATAGCAGTGTGCATGTTCAGGTCTACTCTGATTTATAAGGTAGAATTGAGGTCATGATAGGTTGGGCAAAGGAAATGCCAAAGAACTAGAGGAAAGCTGTGTGCTTCATCAGTCCTATAATGCAACATGACTGGCTCTTCTCTCCCTTGTGACCCTTCTGTGAGAGGATGCCAGATTGTCAAAGGATGGGCATTGGGTATCCACTCCATGCCCCCTATTCACTTTGGGTATGCTTTTGTTCTGGGTCTTAGATACCTGATACCTGATCCCATCGAAATCACATGATCACACAGCTGGTGTGCTTCTTCCATGTGGGCTTTCTTGCTTCTCAGCTAGATGGCCAATTTTTTTTTTAACCTTCAAGCATTTAAGACCTCAGACTCTATCTCTTTTGATAGCCAGACACCATCAGCTTTCTTCACCACATTTGTTTATGCACCCATTTTGTCTTCAGTGATCCTGTCAGGAAAGTGAGCATCACAGAATGCCGGACTATTAGGATAAAGTGTTCTTGTGTTGATAGAGTACTTGAATAGAGATCTAATGCCTACCTGCAAGCTTAATTCTTAACATATAGATATGTGTACATAGTTCTTTTCCCCGCTTGTTTTATATGATGTATATTTGCATATACATCATACCTGAATTTAGAACTCTATAAATGTCCCTTACCTCCTGGTTCATTCCTCTATTCCCTTTTACTTTTCTCTTGTCCCACCATCATGTTCAGTTTTCATTAGTAATTCTTCACTGCTACATTGACTTTAATTGAGCCCCACTAGGCATCCTATGCTCTTATCTCCACTGATTTTAGTTCATTTGTTGTTACTTTGTTCTCCAACCCACCCCTTCCTTTCCTCTACCTCCCCTTCTCCTGTGTCCTCCCAGAACCATTGGTCTCATTTGTGAATAATATTAGGCATGCCGGAGAAGATGATAGTTTTTATATTCAATAGCTTATCGAATCTCCCTGTGACTTTCCTTGCTTCCATTGTTTTTTGCTTACCTTTCTCTTTTTGAATATAGTCTGTCCCTTCACCCAAGGATATACCTTGTCTGATTTCTTGTCTGCAGCTTCTCGTTTCACAATGCCTGTCCTACCCTGATAACCATGAAAGTCTGTTTAAAATGAACACATGAAATCCATTTCTTGATTTAAATAATAACAGAAGACAAAGGTGGAAGGGGACTCATTGCCAAAGGAGGTGATGCTGAACCAAGGCTCCAAAGCCCGGCCATGTGTGGGGAATGTATGCTCTTCAGATCAAGCATGCACTCCGTCCTGCTCTCTGATGGAAAGTCAGTGGGCAGAAGCAGCACTGGTGGAAAGATAACCAGGTATTGACTACTTATGTCATACCGTGGATTTTATAGGTGCGATCTCGAATAAAAGAAAAGTTAAGATTGTTCTTCAGTATAAATATTGGATCAAATAGTCCGAATTTGAGGAATCTGCAGAGACTATAGAGTATTACATATACAGCATGTATATTGTTTGCTTTCTCTATAAATGTGCTCTTGAAATTTAAAATTCACTTTCATGTAGATTATGTTTTTATCAGAGAAGGGTATTTAAAGATTTATCATTTTCTAAAAAGCAGTCTGTAAAAAAAATGGGTGAGCACTTCTACATCATCAAGTTTGTAAATACATAGTGATATGAAATATTTTATATAATGATCTCTTCTTTTGTACTTCTTTTTATGGGCTAAATGCTAAATATTAATTGGCAAGAAACAATTGGAGTTGTTCTTCATTCAGGATTATTGAATACTTTGAGATCTTCTCTTATAGGGATAAGAATAAAATCTAAATACATACTCTACATTCATTTAATATTTTATGTTATGATTGAAGATAGAAATAAATAAAAAATGATAACAACTGTAACACAAGAATTTCAGCACTATTGCTTGTAGGTTGGTTTAATTTAAAGATAAGTCTGTCATTTTGAGCTATGATTTTCATCTCTTTGAACCATTAAAATCACTTTTTCTTGTATGTCAGAGGTAACACAGTCCATTTATTTATTCAGTGAGAAGTGGGTTTGAGTTGTAGACCTTTGCAGGTGACTTTTGCATTACATACCTAATTTTAAAATGGTTTCATAGTACTTCCTGATTCCCAAGATGGAGTAATAGCTGCTAACACCTTGATCTGTCACCCATATTGTGAGTTTTGTACACTGGATAATGTAGCTACTTTCCCTTAAAAAAAAAGAAAAGCCATCGAGCCACTCCCTATGTCACAGAGTAGAGCTGCTCTTTATTGTGACCTTGGCTGCTGTCATTATGTAGAGGAAATGGTCAGACCTGTCTTCTATAGCATCTTTGGATGGTTCAAAGAGCCAATGTTTAAGGTTGCTGCCAAGTACAAATTCATCACGCAATTCAGGAGTCTGGTTGTTTCCTAAAGAACAAACAGATTCACCACCACTGGGTCAATTTTGACTCACACTGACCCTGGAGGACAGGGTAGAAATGCCCCTATGAGTTAATGAGACTGCAACTCTTTTGGGGAGCCAAAACCTCATCTTTGTCCTGGATAGAAGCTGGTGATTTCAAACTGCTCACTTTGCAGTGAGCAACCCAAAGCTAAACCATTATGCCCCACTACTCTTATTAGCCTTCCCTAGAGGGCGCTAAAAGCAAGACAACAGATCCACGATCTCAAAAGTTTTTATTTTATGTATTCTTCTTCTTGGATCATTCCTTAGCTAGCATTAAGAAGACCCTGGTAACAAACATTGGTGACTAGTTCAACATGACTGCTTATAGGAAAGCTAGCCTCTGTTGATGGGGTTTATTTTTCTAATCATGTCCATCATTGTAATTGTCATTTTGAGAAGTGGGGAAAGGAAAGAGAAAAAAAGAGAGAAGCAAATTATACTGGGAAAAGCATACTTGGCACTAATTATAGACCAATAAATGTTATAGTAAAATAACATGGGAAATGCATGTAGTGTAATACAAGATTCAAACGTGTGTGCATGTGTTACTGTTTCAACTGTTTCTGAGTCCCAAGACATAATCTGGGGAAAAAATGGAAGAAAATAGATTAAAGCATTAACAGTCATCTTGGTTTGGCAGAGAATATATATTCTTTAAATTTTTCTCAAGTGCTAAATTTTTAAAAATTTTAAGTAACCTTATCAACTTTTATAATATAGTAAGACAAAATTTTATGACAATAACTATGATCTGATTAGTAAATCATGAATCTATCTAATCAAAGCTTATATATATATATATATATATAATTAAAACATCAAACACTGTCTTTATGATGCATGTTCTGTCATGTCTGTAACAATAGCTTAAACTTCATCACTCTCAAACTACTTTTACTTTGTTATCTACCCTAAAACCACTCAGAACTACATCTGCAAAATCCATCCTAATTTTCGCACCTTTGTACATATCTAGATTCTTCTGAAAACTCTTCTGAGAAGTACTTATCTTACCTGTATAACTGCTCTTATCAGGGTATCGGCAGTGGAGATAAGTTACTGTAATAGAGTTAGTATCATAGCACCCTTCCTCCTGGTGGAAATGCAAGACACTCTAAGAGAGCTCCAGGGAATATCTTTCCTCTTTTCTTCTCTCCTTTTTTGATAAATGGAGAATTTTACACCTAAATGTGATTTTACAGATCTAGATCTGATTATGTCTTCTGTTGCTTCATACCAGGATAACCATAGGCAAGTTTTTTAGCCCTTTTTCCCTCCCCCTGAGCCTCAGTAGTATCATAACTGAAATAGGGAAAATAACATTTACCTCTTCAATTTGTTGTGAACAGTTTGAGCTACATGGACTTGGTAAGTAATGTTCACAAAAGACAGCTGAGATGGGTGTCACAAAGAAGGTGGTAGAAAGTATTGCATCCTTATGATCCATTCCAGCTATGTCTAGCTCATGAACCAGCAGGGACCCACTTCTTCACTTCCTTCTGCAATTCAACTTTAATTAAAATAAGTGCTTATAGAAGAGTATTATATATTAAGCACTGTGCTAAAGGAGGCTGGCGCTCTTGGGTATGCACTCGACTAGTCACTATAATGTCAAACTCACCAGTTTCTCCACGTGAGAAAGATGAAGCTTCCTTTTCTCCTAAAGATCAGTAGCCCCAGAAACCCTGCACAGCCTTTGTGAGTCAGAATCTACGTGTGGAGGTGCACTGAAGCACTGGGTCAGTCACAGTGACCCCGGATGATGCACCAACACACCCATTGGGACAATGAAGGTTTAATTCTACCCAGAGATGGGCGGGTGGGGGGGGGGAGAAAAAAAACTAACATGCCAGTCCACTTCGAAAACATCAGTCTTTGAAAAGACTATGGGAGGTAATTCTCAGGTCTTCTCTTGTAAGCATAGTTTCACCATAAGTAATAGTCAATTCAAGAGTACTGGTACTAGGCATAAGAGCACATGCTCATATTTGGTAGGTCATATTTTTCTTGATCTGTGATGGTGATCAGTAAATATATTTTAAAGCACATTATTAAAAGTCAAGAGTAGGGATATTCATGGTCTCTTGAAAAGAGCTTCAGAGGATATCCACATCACCACTTTAGCTAGAGCATGTCCTCGCACACTGTGCACCACCAGTCATTTGGGAAAGAATGCTGTGAATCAAAACTCCACTCCAAACTGGCAATTATTGAAAAGGTTGAAATTTTAAAAATGAAAGGAAATTTAAAATAAAACAGCATGAGTTTTCACTGGCACCTAAATGGACTCCCACATTCTCCACAACTCAGGAATTGAAAGGGAATGAGAGAGGAGGGCAAATAGGTATTTATTTTCACTTTTAAATGAGTTTTTCTGAGGATCAGAGGATTTCTTATTATACCTATTTCAGCTTCAAAATGGCATCACCGTGTTCCCCGTAAAGGTTACTCATGAATCTAAGGATTTGCCTCTCTGACTCAGAGTTTACTGGCATTTGCTAAATGTTTGGCTTTGTAGTCATCTCTGTTTTTGACTAAGATGAAAGTATGGCATTGTCTCATTTATTAGCTAGCACTTGTACTGGATTGAATTGAGGTCGAATCATTTGACATTGGTCCACAGAGTGGCTGGAATTACCCAGGAAATTTACTGAAATGTTTACAAGATACAGCCTGCTCCTGGCAAAGCTTGATTCCCTCTATCTTCTCCTTGTCTAGTCCCTGAGGAGTACTGGTAGTGCAGTGGGTTAGGTAATGGATGCAACGTCATTAGTTTAATTTTACCTGCTACTCTGGAGAAAAATAAGAGGATGTCTGCTCAATATTTTGGAGACCCAAAGGAGGAGTCAAAATCAGCATCATGGCACTATTTGTATTTTTAATTGATTATTTATTTATTAAATCTATCCCCAGCCAAAGAGAGATTTCTAAAGCCCTATATTACCTGTTGGTCAGTGCTATAGATTGAATCGTATCTCTCCCAATACATATTTCAAATCCTAAACAGGATCGGATAGGGCTGGTACAGTGAAATTGGAACAGACCTGAATATTTGCAAGGTGAGTGTACAGGAACAATGATTAGAGTGGGAAAAATTACAGCTTGAAGCCCTAAAATGATCTTTTGGGAAGGAGGGGTTGCGGGGTCTTTCAGGAACCTAAAATACGGGATCGAATGATTACCAGGAGCATAAAAATTGACTCACATTCAGACACAGGCTGGTCAACATTTTTGAGATCTTGTTTCCAACTCTTCCAGCCACAAGATGTGATTCCTCTGTGCTGTGCCCCCTCTCCTTGTTTCCACAGAGCATTCACCTGTCGCCCCTTTGCCTATCTAGCTGTCATTACACATCTGGATTTACAAATTTGGTCCATTATGATTTTACTTAGACTGAACTTGGAAGAACTGCTTTGAAGCCTTGATCTTTGCCTATGGCTATAATTCTGTTTGAGAATAAATTGTCTTTGTTATGCCAATGAAAATGATTAGTTTTAGGGTATATCTTTAAGGAATCTCTTTTGAGAAATAAAAGAGAGGGAACAAGCAAGTTAAGAAGCAGTATTGGAGTACAAGAGATGTCCAACATGTTTGAAAATCTCTAAAGAACCAGGAGCAGAATATAAGAGATAAGAATTTCATCTTATCGGTGTGGACTTGATGGCAATGAGTTTGACTTGGGAACTTCTGGAATTGTGAAAAATAGATTTGTGATTGTTAAAGCTATCCACTTGTGGTATTTCTCTTGTGGCAGAACAGGATAGCATGAAGGCAGCAACCACTTCCCTCGCTTCTCCCAATACTGGCCCTTCAAAAATAGCCAGAGGCATCCTTCAGTCAGAAGATTCCTGTAACATCGACTGCCCTGTGTAGCACTTCTTGGCTCTGTTTTTGTAATTACCACATTTGGGAAAAACAGTATATAAAGTGAAGCTGCTCCCTACTTATGAAGACTAAAATATTCCCTCCCAGGTCCTTAAGGAAAGGGTCAAGAAATTAATTTTGGATGGATATCTTCACCTTCGTAACTGGTTGCTGCATTAATGATCTCATGACAGATTGCTCCTTAAGCTGGTCCCAACTCAGGTCAGCATGGAATGAGAATATTCTCTATTTAATGAGGCAGGGATCAAAGCCCCTAATATTTTATCATTGACATATGGATGGAAGGAGGCATCAAGGAATAGAGAAGTGGCTAAGAATGCTTAGCATCATATACTAAGCTATAGGTTTTGCTGAGGAAATAATATGCCTCCACTAGTTTAAATTATGATTTGGGGGGTTTGTTTTTTTGTGTATATGGCTTTTTTATCCAATTCCAGAAAATAACAATATGCATTTTCCCCCTTTTAATTTTAATTTTTGAAAGTGCAGAGATTTTGAAAAATTAAATGATGATCACCTGCATCCAGGAATCACTATTATTTTTATCTAATCATCATAGATATTATGCTGTTTAGATTGCTCTTGTGACAGCCATTTGCACTCAAGTCAGTCCCAACAGAGAGTGACTCATGCTCAATATAATCACACTATCGTGACCCACAATGTTTTCATTGGCTGATATTTCTAGAAGTAGATAGGCCAATAAAACACTATCATGGAGTTGATACTTAACACAATGACTGTATAGTAACAGACTGTCTTATTTTCTTCTATGGAGCAGATGGTTGGTTGAAACCCTTGACCTGCGTATTAGCAGGTAAATACATAGCCCACTACACCACCAGAGCACATCATCCAGGCCAATAGATATGCCTAAATATTTTAAGGTCATTTGAATAATTACAAATTTATATACATGCACAAAACCTTTACATACCTAAAAATTCAATGCAATTCCTTATAAGAACTACATTATTTATTCAAATATGACAGTTGTTCCATCAATATTTTTCATAACTTTCTCACCAAAACACTAGATTTCAAATGACTTTTCCACATTAGATTCATTTGTTCTTTCTCTTTTAATTTAGGATGGTACTGCAAAGTTTTCCCCATCATAAAGTTAAAAATATAAATTAGAGCCTTGGTTCATTTTCACGTGAAATGTATCAGTCTTCATTGGTCTATTTTCTCATGATTATTTTCAGTTGACTAGCTACTTATTTACTATAACCCAGGTGGCCTCGTGGTAAAGATATGAGCTGCTAAACACAAGGTCAACAGTTTGAAATCACTAGTCATTTCTCAGGAGAAAGATAAAACTTTCTATTCCCATAAAGGGTTATAGACTCTGTGGCAGTTACATGATCTCCTGTCAACTGGAGCAAAGGGGTGGAGTCTAGGCTGTCAATCAATAAACAACGATGACGCTAGGTGGGCATGGCCTTCTCCTAAGAATTCTGGGAACTCCTGTCTTCCTCCCCGGAGTTGCGACACATACTGCCTCTGCTTCATAGTCTGTTGACAAGCCACAGTGAACCATGCTGATGGAAGCCAGAGAGATAGCCCTTGAGTAGCTTCCAGTGCTACTTCATCCACAATTCCACTCACTGGCCTGAGATATTCCTGCATACAGTATCCTTGCATGTGCTACATGAGTCTGCAGAGAAATTCATAGACTGATATCAGTCTATGAATATATAGGGGCTAATATTGAACTTATGAACTTCGTCTGGCCTGGAATTTTGTCTTAATATACAATTAGTTTTCACTATAAAACTCTGTTATATACATATGAGTGTCTCTGATTGGTTTCTCTAGTCAACCTGAACTAATTCAGTCTCAGATACCAACAGAAGCAATTCTACCTTGCCCCGAAGGGTTACCCTCAGTTAGTATCAACCCCATGGTTGTGAGTTTTTGTTTTGTTTTGTTTTCTTTTTTGACATCACTGCCCTCTGGTGGTGGGAGTAGGAGGCCCAGTCTTTGTGCCTGTGCTGGAATTGACCCTCCATCCCCGTGGGCCGCAGTCCCGCACACAACCACTACACCACCTGGGCTCAGCCCTTGTTTTGTTTTTTAATGGGTTTAACTAGTTATCTAGTGCTGCTATATTAGAAATGCCACAAATAGATCAGTTTTCACTGTATTATTTGCATTTCCTATAAATTGGATATTTAGTCTTAAGGACTAATTAAATTATTGCAGAAACTTTTTGGCACACAATTTTAGGTGGTCCTGGGTACTTCATATTAAGTCCCAGTAGGAGGTACAAAGTGGCAGGTGATTCCAATTCAGTGAGAATAAACCTGTTCACTTGATTAAGGAGAAGTCTATATTACCTCTCTGTTATAAAAGTAGAGTCTCTTCGATATTAACAACTAATCTCGGATAATACATTACACTATTTGAATATGCTAGTCTTCAAAAATATAGTGTGTCTAATACCCATTTATGATCCTACTTTCCTGGATCAATTATTTTTATTAAGGTTCAGAAATGATGGTGTTTTTAATGCTATCATTCTAGTTGCATTTATTTTCTAACATTTTTCCTCTTATTTCCTTCAGCACTTGGGGATGGAATAGTCATCATTAAAGCCCAGACAAAGGTAATTCTATCTAGCTATCACCTTTCAGAGTAGAAAGTTGGTATAGGTGTTGCCTGCCTCCAATCATTACATATGCATATGTGAGCTTTCTTGAGTGGGTTACCTGGGATCTGGCCTCTAGCGCGGAAAGAATTCACTCGGCAGACACCCATTTGTCATCCAAGTCACATTTATGAGTGAAAGAGGAGTTGGGGGTCTCACTGTCTCGGCTGGCACACACTCTCTCTGGAAAGCTTGCGAGGCTGCATGGCAGATACCCTGGAAGAGTTGAGACAGGAAATGGCCATTTCAGGGGAGCTTGAAAAAGCAAATGGACAAATGGTCTTCGAGAGCAGTCCACAGAACCCAAAGAGGAATCCCAGAACCCCAGAAATAAATAGATAAAAGAGGAGAGAGTGGGAACCCTGGGGGGGCAGGTGAGTGATGACCAAGCCCACCTGAGAGATCCTACCTTTTAACACGGATGAGAGCACTTGAAACAGAACAGTCTGCCTTCTGTCTCTGTAATGTATTACCCCATCGTCACTTGGGTGGGGGCTTGGGGGTAGAAGGAAGCATGATTGAGGGCACTGCCTGTTATTAGCAGCATGATGTTGCGGGTGCATTGTGTGTCTGCTCAGCTTGATCTTCACCTGCATCTAGGTGACTTGCATCTGAGCAACCCCAGCTTGGGATCATCCCCACAGGTGTCTAACATGTGTCTAAGTTCTTTCGAATCCCATTAGTGTGATATGGCCAGATAATTTTTGTTTAGTGTAGGCATTCAGAAGAGGCAACCCCTTTTATCCCTAAGCTTTCTTTCACATACATAAGACATTTGTGTAATTTATCTTTGAATATCATAGCAGACCTTTATTCAATATATTTTTATCAATTATTGCCATTCGTTTACTCTAGATTGCCAAATTGTTGGAATTTGGGTAAATGAGAACTTCTTCAAAGTTGTACCTTTCCTAGGTGCTCTCCTATTACTGCATAAGAACTTCTCTTCTTTCTGAAAAACAAAATCCAGGATTTGTACTTTCTCCAGTCCAAATTAGGGTTATGTCCAAGGAGTTTTATGTCCTTGGAGTTTTATGTCCAAGGAGTCTTGTTTGTTTTTACTGAGGAATTGTATTAGGATAAGATCTGTATGCTAGATGTGCTCACTGTTACCTGGAATCTATTGGCTCCAGAAACTTTCTTATTTATTTATTTATTCATTTATTTGAAATCAATTTATTGGGAGCTCATGTAACTCTTAGCCCAATCATTCCATACATCCATTGTATGCAAAGTTCATTTGTACCTTTGATACCATCACCTTTCTCAAAACATATTTTTTTCACTTAAGCCCCTGGTATTGGCTCCTTCTTTTTCCACCCCTCCCCACTACACCCTTCCTCCTGAATCATGGATAACTTATAAACGATTATAAATTTGTCTTGTCAAATGCTACCTGATGCCTCCCTTCCATCTCTAACCTGTTGCCCATACCCCAGGGATGAAGTTATATGTAGGTCCTTATAATCACTTCCCCATTTCTACTCCACTTCTGCTTGCATCCTCCAGATGTCCCCACTCTCCCCACTCGTCGTAAAGGGATCATCTGTCCTAGATTCCCAATGTTTCTGGCTTCTATCAGTGTCATTGTACGTCCTATTGTGTAGCAGCATTTGTAAGGTAGAATTCAGATCATGATAGTGGGAGGGAGGAAGCACTTTAGAACTAGAGGAAAGAGGCATATTTCATCGTTGCTGCACTGTGCCCTGACTGGCTCATCTCCTCCCCACAATCCTTCTGTAAGGGGATGTCACTTCCCCTGCAGATGGACCTTGGGCCCCCAATCTGTACTCCCCCTCATTTATAATGATATAATTTTTAGTTCTTTGATGCCTGATCCATGATCCCTTCGACGCCTCATAGTCCTACAGGCTGGTGTGCTTTTTTCTATGTGGACTTTGTTGCTTCTGAACTAGATGACTGCTTGTTTGCCTTCAAGCCTTTAAGACCCCAGTTACTATATCTTTTGATAGGTAAACACCATCAGCTTTCTTCACCACAATTGCTTATGCACACTTTTGTCTTCAGCAATCATATCAGTATGTTGGGCATGCAATGATGTTTTTTGTTGTTGATGCCTGATAACTGTTTCCATTGATACCTTGTTGTCACAAAGGCTGATGTCTTTCTTCCATGTGGACCTTGTTGCTTCTGAGCTACATGGCCGTTTGCTTATTTTCAAACTTTTAAGACCCCAGATGCTACATCTTTGATAGCTGGGCAGTATCAACTTTTTTCACAACATTTGCTTGTGCACACTTTTGTCTTCTTTGATTGTGTTGGGAAGGTGAGCATCAAAAAATTCCAATTTAATAGAATGAAGTGTTCTTACATTGAGGAAGTACTTGAGTGGAGGTCCAATGTCTATGTGCTGCTTTAATACTAACCCATTAAATATATGTACATAGATTATCATATCTAAATATATTTGCCTATCATACCCATCATATGTAAATATATTTACCTATGTTCTGTATTTAGACCTCTGTAAATGCTCTTTGCCTCCCAGTTTTTTTCTCTATTCATTTTAGTTTTCTCTTGTCCCACCATTATTCTCAACCTTCATTTGAGTTTTAGTAATTTCTCTCTGTTTCATTACTCTTGATCAATTCTTACCAGGTATCACACACCCACCTTGCTGCTGATTTTGGATCACCTGTTGTTCCCTTGTCCCTAGAATGGTCAACACTACCTCCTTTCCCCTACTTCCCCATCTCCCATATCTCCCCAGTACCATGAGTCTCAGTATTTTCTTCTCTGGACTGCTCATCCAGCCTATTTTAACTAGATAGACTTGCAGAGGTAATAATATGTACAAAAAAAAAAAACAAGACATCACAAGATGAAGTGACAAAAGAAAACAAAGGATGAAAACAACAACAAAAACCAATGGCCAGAAAAATATATAAATAGGTAAAAATAAAGAAATAATTATAACAAAAGAAAAACCTGTAAATAGTTCAGAGTCTGGTAATTGACCTCCAGGAGTGTCCCATGGTTGAGTCAGATGGGGTGCTACATCCTCGCCCCAAAGTATATCTTTGGCACTCCCTTGAGAACTCCATGCTCTGTCCCTCCTGCTGCTCTGCTGCATGCCCTTGGCTTGATGTGATGGGGTCAGGCCAGTACACTCACAATCCTGCTTTTCCACTGTTGTCCCCATAGAGCCTTGGATCAGCAAGGGGTGCTGTATTTCATGGTGGGGCTGACCATATTGCCCTCTCTGTGCAATGGCTGTTCTGAGTTGTGAGATCATTCTCAAGACTCGATGGAAACCAATAGAAAAGATATATTTTTGAATGATTGAGTTCATATATTGCACTGTAGATTTTTCTAAACTTGTTTGATGCATGTACCTGCATGATCTATTATTATATTAGTATAATAATCTGAATTGATCAGGTTATTGTAGGATTTTAAATTTAATTTTACACTCAAAATAGAATGGGCTATGCTATAGGTCCTGCTTTACAACTGAGAACTAGACTCAGCCAGAGAGTTGTTTTTAAAATGCCATCATTTCTGAGTGGGAGAAAAATAAACATTCCTAATAGCATTTCTTAGTATTATATTTTTTAATCAATGCCCTACTGTGTTTATTTAAATAAGTGTCATCTTGATACCGTAGATGTGTTACATAAGTTCAGGGACGTTCCTCTAAGCCTGGATGCTGTCCCTGCCCTTCCTTCACTCTGCGTTCAGACAAGGCCTCTGACTTGTTTTCCGTTAACTCTGGAGTCACACTTCGTCAGACCCGTTCTCTCCTCCTGACCTACCTTGCCGGACACTTTTAAAATAAGACATTGCATTTCATCAAAGAGCTCTTACTGAAGCACATCAGTTCTACCATTTTAAATTAGGTTCATTGTAGAATTTGGCCCTATTTGGATAGGGGCAGGGAGCCATGTGAAATGGATGTAGTGAGGAAATAGATAGCTCTTCTGAAAATGAGAAAACAGACTTGTAAGTTGGGAATGCTTAGGGATCAGAGCAGAGAAATACAGGGCTTATCCTGTGCTGTCCTTTAGTAACTTACAAAAAGTTTTAAGAGTATGAGACAGAATTAAAAATAAATTAGGGGGTATAAGTTTTGTACTTCTCAGAGTTTAAAGACAAAAATAAATTTCATTTTGACATGTAAGAAGAGACTCCTCAATGACCAGTCAATCTCCAAGTCTACATAACGGTTGCTATTTATATCTGTGGATTTACTTTTCTTAGATACTTTCTGTTTTTTGTGTTGCCAAAATTACATAATGATGTATTCGCTGTTTTAAGTGTAAATTTTAGTAACATTATGTACATTCTCGACATTGGGCCACCTTCACTACTGTCAGTTTCCAAATGTTTTGCATCACTTTTCCGTACTCTTTGGTAATAATTCTAGGGTCCTTTTGCCTCTAGGGTTTGCTAGTCCTCCATCAGCATTGGCTCCAGCATTTTCCCAATCTAGATACTATGTATAAGAAGAGGCTTTTACTATCTGTCCTTTGATTTCCAACTTCTTTCACTTTGCATAATATACTGTTTAGGTTTTCTTATATATTTTGAGCTTTGGCTAAGAGGGTAGATTTTTTACTCTTTAAAAGGATGGTGCCATTATTTTCAAACAGAGAAACAGTTCTCTGAATTCAAATAGCATCCTTGGCTCCTTCCTGGCAAGAGTTTCTTACTGTACATGACAAAGATGTAATGTCCTTGCACACCTGCTATTGACTCCCAGTCATACACCATCACTGTTGAGGAATCTGACAACAGGGTGCATTATCATTGAACGTAAGTGGGTGGTTCATGTGAAGAGGAAAGGGAGGTCTTAGGACTTCAAATCAGGGTGTGCACTTGACCTTCCCTCTTGAGTCCAAAATAGTTTCCCAACTGCCCCAACCACACAGCTTCAGGAAGCTACACAGACAAGGAATACACTAGAACACAAACTCACCCTTCTCCTGCTCAACCCAGAGTAGAAAGAACAGAGCATTTGGGCACAATGAGTCCTCTTGGGTTCCTCCAAGCTATGTTGGTGGCCACTGATTTCCTGCCTCCATGTTGTGAGGGACTCTGGTATTTCCAAAGCCTCCTCAGCTTTACGTGAAACCATGCTCACACATTTCACTCATCCTAAGTGGTTAAATTTAGCTGGGTTTATCTGAGAGAATCATATCAAGGGATGCAGAAAGTCTTTCAACCAGTCACCTGGGACATTTTCTAATCTCTGCAGTGCAATTGTATAGGCAACCATGGAGAATCAGACAGACTGAAATTAGCCATGCTTGTAAAGACATGAGTAGATTGTAAATGATATTTTGGGCTTGGTTTATTTAACCAGTTGCTAGCATCATCCAAAGTCAGATTTGGATGTAGTTAATAAGAGGCAATAATTTTGCTAGATTCAATTATGTACAATGTTCTATTATCCTCCAATTAGTCTAAATGTGTATGCACTGCTCTCCCAAATTGTAATTCCTTCAGGACAGAAGCTATATTAGCTTTCTTTATTTACTCCCCACCGAGCCACACAAAATACCCAGCACAGAGTAGGTACACACTGAGCCCCGGGGAAGTGTCTGTGACTGTGTGTGCAAGTCATTCTCTATCATTTCAGAATCTGAGAGAATGGCTAGAAGATGGGTTACTTTAAAATAAAGGAAAGGGCTAGAATCACTTACTGAATGATATAAGAAAAAGAAAATATAAGCATGCCATCCAGGGAGGCTGCAAACATAGAACTAAAATTTGACCTAGGGCCTATGCTAGAAAATGAGTGAAGGGAAAAGAGAGACCTTTTGAAGACCTTGCGGCTCCAGACAGGGTGATATACTCAGCTCACGAAGGCAAAGTATGAGAGGCAGAGAGTATGTTACAGACAGAAAAGAGCAGTCACGATCTTGAATGGTATCCAGGGAAACGAGAATATTCCAGCAACAGGGGATTGTTTCATATCGAGTTTAACATATCAAGTTTAACAATATCTAGAAAAGGATAGTATCAACATTGATTTTTCCTAGGATGAAAAGCTACATCTAAACTATGGGAAATAGGTATTGATGAATAAAAGATAAAGGAAAACATGCTATGTACTCAGTATAATGTTTGAAAAAAGGAAATTGGAACTTTATGGAAAGTTATGACCATGCATATCTGTTTTCTGGCAAATATGAGAGATCAGTAAATTTGGGGGCTTGGGCCTTTTTTTAGCATTATGAGTGGGTGGAGGAAAGAGGCTTATTAAGAAAATGACAAATTTTTAGGAAAGCAAAATGATAAGCAATGAAACAAGTTACCTTCAGGGAAGGCCAGGCAGGAAATATTTAAAGTCAGGAAGATGGAAATAACCCTCCAATGTGCTTATTATTTCCAAGGCATGAAGAAGCAGATATATGCTATGTTAAAATTCTTTTCAAAAACCATATTTAATCATCAATGAAAGACAAACTTTCAAAAATATGACCTTATTCTCCTCTCAAATGTGTGTATGATACTAAATATCAGGTGCAGAAGTAGAGGTCTTCTTAAAAATTGTGAAAAATGGGCTGAGCCCTGGTGGCATAAGTGGTTGAGTGAGGGACTGCGGCCCATGGGCTTGGCGGTTCAAATTCTGCTGCGGCTCTCAGGAGCAGCACTGGATAGCTCCCACGACCACCAGAGGGCAGTGATGCTCCCCCCACCCCACCCCACCCCCCCGCAAAAAAAATTGTGGAAAACATTTCATTGACTCTTTCCATTCGGTTTGTCCATAAACTTTTTAAACTCCCACCATATGATTCGTTTTCGTTTTGGGGAAAGAAACCCAGATTCAATTCTTGGCCAATGCACTTCGTGAAGACTCACCTCCCACCAACATGTCGGTGAAAGCATAGATGTCATTCTGTTGAAGAGATTTCAGGAGAATTCTCCAACAAAGACAAACTAGTGTGAAAGCCATAGGACTCTTCTTCCAAAAGTAAGCCAACAAGACCCCCTGGACCACAATGACCTAATCCACACCTCACCATTGGGGATGGCATAGGGCTGGATGGCATTCTATCCACGATGCATGGGGTTGTCTTGGATGGAGTGTCTACTGAATGGCAGCTTAACAACAACAACGTACCTGAAATAGAGAAAGAGAAAGAAGATCCAAGAGGGGGAAGGACAGAAATCAAATAAGAGAAACCCTAAGTGAGCTAGAGTACACTAAATATTGTTGCAAACTTGTGCAGAGTCATTATTATGCAAAATGTGTAAATGAAACTCTGACAGACCTCATTGTTGATAATAACTTTTAATACTATGGACAGGGAGAATGTTTGATAATAGAGGACTAAAATTAGAAAGGAAATGGCACCAGCTAACGTATTGCAATGTTCACAGAAGAAATCAAGGTTGACTCCGTGGATAGTTATTGTACAAAGATAGGGGGATGGATCATCTGTACCGAGAGTTAGAAGCATGAAGGCAAATCATTCTGCCCTTTTAATTCTCCAACTTACAAATTCAATTCACAGGACAAATTAATTTGGAAGGCAGTTTGGAACTTGGAAACACATGGTCCCATGGGGTTAATTTCCCAAATTGATTTCCTAGTTCTCTTCATAAAATCATTTTTACATAAAAATGAATCTGCAGCATAGTATCAACAGTAATGTCTTACTATTTTAATAGCTTGACCCTAATTAACCATCATGCATAATATTATGTCTCTGAAAAAATTGGTAGGCTGAGGAAACCTTAGAGTCTAAATAATTTGTTTCTTTCCATATGCACTCTCCTCCCCAGTTCAATGAATTAAGACACCTTCTTCAGATTTTTGTCTCCTATTTTCTTTAAAGAAAGTATTGATTTTTATGACATTTAGAGGTAATACATCTTCAAGAGCCATGAAAGGCTGAAATATATATTACCTCCCTAGTCTTTGATTAGTTAAAAAGTAAACTAGCCCAATATATAAGCACTCATATAGGTCAGGACCAATGGCTGCATTCTTTTAATTTATTTTGGCCGGTAAATGTTGACATATCAATAGCAAACCACTGCTTTGTTTCTTACAGTGTAGTATACCTTGAAAGTAGATAGCATTTTAAAAACCTTTGAGTAATATGATATTTTGTTATATTTGAATATATTCAGTCAGTAAGAGAACACACATAAAATAAGAAATCCAGATAATATTACATGAATAGAGAAAGAATAATATGTTCTACACGGGTAGATGTCGATTTTCTCAAATGCCATTTTAACATCTGGTTGTGTATAATAAGATGGCTTCCCAATGCTCCTGACAACACTTACATATGCTATTTTGCTGATATAGATAAAAACACTATTTTCAAAAGAAAAATACTGTAAAGTAGATGTATTTAAAAGTTCCTAAACATTGAAATAGCAAACTTTATCACATAATTTTGGTAGGGGCAGTCATAGTGCCAAGACAAAAGCAACTACTATAGGAATTGGAGTTTAGGTAGAGACCCAATAAAGTGCTGAGGGGGAGGAAGGGATCAACAAGAAGGTAGAACAAATTCAAGCTGAGTTATCAGTAAGAGCATAAACACTTGTGGTAGAACAATACAAATGACTAAAAAATGGTTGCCTGCTGTTTCCCAAGGATTTGATGATTGTCTTGCTAACAATAAATCAAAACTGGCTCCAAGAATTGTTCTTCTTGAGACCTCTTTAAAGAAATCTGCAAGTAAGTCTTCTCAAGAATAATCAGAACAGTGTAACTTCATTTGTTTCCCCTGAAATCACTGTCACATCCTTGGCAATGTAGAATTCATGGAACTTTGCTTTGTCCAAGGGTCTTAGTTCTAGGTAGTTCTATCTTAATTGCAAGAAAGATAAACTCCTCATACAACGGAGTCCATGCACTCTCCCTACTGCTCTTTATTATCAGCTTCTTCTTTGTTTTCTGCATTTCCCTTCGGTCTATACCTCTGCTCAGATCTTCTGATGAATGACTCATTTATCATTCACATTTCCACTGACACAACACTTTCCTAGATGGGTCTTTGCTAACCAACGAATCCAAAATATGCATGAAATTTCTATTCTATACGATACTTTTTATTCCATTACCCTACTGCATTATCTTTGCAGAACTTATCAATATCTGACAATTTTTCATTGTCTCTGGGAAAACAGAGATTTATCCAATCTTTTTAGTTTTTTAAACCAATCTTATTCAATGCTACACTCTAATCATCTGAAAAGATGGTTAGCAATAGTAAACTCTTTATACATGTGTTAGTATGCGTAAATTACGGAAACTAATCCACAGAAAGTCATGTATAAGGGAGAGTTTTATATAAAGGATAAGTGTACATTTAAGAAAGCATCCCAACCCAGTGATATCCAAACTCATAAGTCCAACATTAGCCTATGTGTTCAATACCGATCTACAAAGTTCTCCTCAATCTCCCGACACACATACAAGGATGCCTATTGCTGGAGTCATTTAACATGGAAGCATGTCAGTGCTGGAAGGGAACACCGTATGGCTGCCCCAGCACCCAGGACTGCATCAGGGAAGGTCCCTGGGGCTTTTCCTCGGGGATGTCATGCAGGAAGTGAGCCTTGCCAGCTGAGCAGGGAACTGGCTATGGCAGCTGCACCTTGTTCCGACCATCAGGAAGCAAGTGACTTGAGAAGTAGAATGGCGAAAATCACTGAACCATTTATCTTTCCAACCTTCCGTTAATCCCACATGTGTTTGTTGGCAAGGTTGGCACAATAAACCTTAACTATCTCAATACATTTTTGATAAGTGAGTGGATGTGTACTTTTATGCACCTTCCCCTCAGAATTAATGCAAGCATCTTCCACCAACTATCTGAGAAGAGGGTTTCTTTTAATGCCCACACTGTTTTTCCCTAAGTATTCTTTATTTTTTACCCCTCTCCTCCCATCTACTCTCCCCAAAAATATCTTCACTTCCTTGATCCAAAATATATCTTTTTTCTTTTTCTTTCTTTCTAAGGAGGCACACTTAAGACCTCCTTTGTCTAATTCTTCACTATCAAGAATTTAATGTGGTTTGGAACATCAAATAGGCCATTCACTCATGATAAATAAAATTCAGTCCCTTATTCACACAAAGGGCACATAAAACAGATTATAAGCCCTAAATAATCCGTAACTGCCAAGGATTCGAGTCTGACTCATGCGGGGAAATCCCTTAGGAGTTATTCAGAATTTTCATGAGTATAGATGGGAAAGAAACACAAAGCAAAAGCAGTTTGTAAAGTAAAATGGAAATGCCACATGTCTGACTCCAGGAGGAAATTATTTTATTTCAGACACTCTGATAAAGAGAAGACAATACAGGAATGTACACGGAACTTTCATTTCTGCCATTACAAGTGTTTCACAGCTAGGTATTTACCTGAATATTGTAATTCGACTAAGATTGTGACTGGCTTGCTACCTGTGTCCTCTGACCCTATCTGCCTATAATCAGGGATGGGGAGTGCATCTCCCTTGCTTGCTGTATTAAATTGTATGTACTTTTGAATTTTCCACAGATTTCTCTACATTAGAATTTATTGAAAAATGAAAGTCTTCCCTACACATTCAAAATTAGTAGCTGATGGAGAAGCAGCTGGATGTGATGTATAATAGTTTGTGACAGTTATCCAAAATTACATGCCTAAAACATATACTATTATTAATACCTTATTAAATTTCTACAATTATGAATTCAAATACATTCATCTGCAGATAATATTTGTCACATGTAAGTGCTCAGCAAATGTTTAGAGAATAAACAAACGAGGGAGGGAGTACATCTTAGCTTGGAAATCTTCTTCTGGTGAAAAGAGCATCACTGTACTTATCACTGTACTAGAGAATATAATATTAGAAACACATAGTCAAGAACCTCAAAACATCCTTGGTAAAATCTCTCAGCTTTGTAATGCCCTTAACAGTGGTCAAAAATGTTCATAGTGTAATACATATGGATGTTCAAAAGTTGCTCGAAGATTAGACTGGACAGTAATTTAGACACCATGGTGTTGTAGTAGTCAAAAAGCTTAGCTGCTAACCAAAATGTCTTCAGTCTAAACCCACCAGCACATTCCATGAGAGGAAATTATTGACAGTCTACTTCCATAAAGATTTACAGCCTTGGAAACTCTATGTGACAGCTGTACTCTGTCTTATGGTGTCTCTATGAGTTAGAATTAATGTGGCTGCAGATGGTCTTTTAAATAGTAATATGAATAGTTTTCTGAGACCAAATAGGAATTGAAGGTAGGATAGAAGGTACTGAATAAATAAGACATGGATTAAATAAGTATTGGGACCTCAATTACTTCAACTTTTTCCAGTGTCAAGTAGTTTATATGGACATCTTTCTTTGGCTTTCATTTGCTTTGGGTGTGTAGAAAATTCAGTATAACTGGGAGTTGCAAATGTTTAAGAAGCGATGGGAAACATTAGTGACCAAAGAAGAAGGTGGTGGGAAGATTCTGACCTAAAAGTATGTTGTGAGATCTTGACTAAGGGAGCTCAACATTTTCGTGCATAGGAGAAGACATGTGATGACCACACACACACAGAAAACAAATGTCTGGCTCAGTCATAGGCTGATATTTAATGTATTGCCCAAACCAGAACACTTTGGGTAATGTAAGTGTACTAAAATTTATTAATCACTATAGATGTAAGCCAGGATGTATGTCTACTTATTTACATATCACCTTAATTTCCTGTACAAAAGGAGAATAGAAAGATAAAGTCTTTATTGGAAGTAAGCAAACTATGAGCATCATTTGGGGATCTGAGTCTAAAAAGATAAATATTGTTTTAAGTACCAGAAAAAGCTCCTGAATGTGTCCCATTGTTGTATTGTGGTGATTTATGCGATGTTATGTTGGTGGAAATTAAATCACCAGTGTTATAACTATCAACAGAGTCATCCAGGATTTCTGGTTTCAAAAGAACTGCCAGACTCAGATATACTAGGAAGAACAGCCTAGTGATGTATTTCAAAAAGCTAGCCACTGGAAACCTTGTGGGTCATAACCGAATATTGCCCAACTGGCCTGTGAACACTTCATGAGGAAAGATCACCAACTAGAAGATAGCATTGTATTTGGTAAGCTACAGAAATAAAATACCCCTTGGTGAGATGAATTGGCACGCTGGATTGACATAATGATGAGCTGGCACATGTTGATGTCCACGGAGCTGACTAGAACTAGGCCGCACTTCATCGGTAATGCACAGAGGATGATTTGGAGTCAACTAGATGGCAGTTATCTGTCTCAACTGCACCCTAAATAAAGAAAATAAAGTAGATTTATTTAGTAGTTGGGCGTCTCTGAAGTAGAATGATTGAAGCCTCATCAGCCGTTCAGTGTTAGCATAAACAGATTTGTCAAACCCTGTCCTAGACCTTATTTTGTTTGAGAACCAGCAGTTTGGAAAGTTTGAAGTATAAGTATGCGTGGAAGGGTAGATGCTATCAAGCAAATAGTCAAATAAAAGGGAGAGACCTAGCCTTGGGGGCACCAGGACACCTATAGCACTGACCCTTAACAGAACAATGGGTTTCTATCAATGACTTCTACCATTGCCTACTATGAAATTTTACTACATTTCTAGTGTCCTCAATTGAGTAAACATTGGTTTTATAGTTTGTAAAAAATGTCTGCCAAAAAAATCATAGAATAATAAAAAAAATTTTAATTCCAAAAAAAAAAAATGAGAGAGAGAGAGAGAGAGAGAAAGAAAAGAAACCATACCAGAGAACATGAAACTGTGCTGGTTAAATTTTCAGCGTTCTGTAAAGAGAAAAAGCACTAGCTAAAAGTCAAATCATTGCCATAGGAATTTTTTCCTATAAAATAAACTGGAAAATCCATATGATTGTGTCTTAGTCCTACCAAAAATACGGGCTGAGCCCCTGTGGCGTAGTGGTTGAGTGCAGGACCATGGTTCACTGGGTTGGCGCTTCAAATCCAGCAGCAGCTCTCCAGGAGCAAGGCTGAACCTCCCACTCCCACCAGAGGGCAGTGATGCCCTCCCCCCAAAAATAGCATTAAAAAAAGGGTGGGGGAACTTACTTCAGACATGTGCTTTTGCCTGAATATGTCTAGATGCTGTCTCATTCCTCTATTAGATTTTACATGTGCAGACTCAGGCAATATGTATTTTAAATGAACTTACTTTTCCCTTCGACCTACACTGAGCAACTGACTCAGAATTAAACTGTGAACATTTTGTAGGTCAACCTTAAATCAGTAATGGAGCAGAAAAGAGAACACAGGGTCTATTGTACATTTCTCTGTGGGGGAACATGAAAAAAAATGAATGGCTTGAGAAGCTATGGTAACTAAAGCTGCTAGCAGAGAAATCTGACAGTCACGGATTGTTCTTGAAACACTGAGCTAGAAGAACAGATTTCTGATTTATGCTTCCAAGTCAGGAGTTCGTGAAAATCCATTTGAGAAATGTTAATTTGAAGAAGCCATACACTGAAAAATTAAGTTTACAGAAATCACACTGCATATGAAATAGTCATTTACAAATGAATTTTGTTTAATTACTTAATTGATTCAAAATATGGATTTATTTGTATATATAGTCTATAAACAAACACCCGGTTTATTGAAGTGCTCCCTAAGTGACACAGTCCCATTGCTTTTTATATACTTAGACAGGTAAGAGCCTGTGGGTTTTCAACTGTAATGGGAGTTTGAACTCATAGAAAGCAGAGTCCCAAAAACAGAAGAGTTGTTCTACTGGCTACCTCCATTCCATTCTAACTTTCTGTTTAATAAGTGCAAGAGACAAGACCACAGGGAGGCCCAGAGAAAGGATGTTGTGCCCTTGCGTTCTTCCCCTTCACGGTCTTACAAAAAACAGTTACAGAAATAATTACATTCTGGGAAAATTTCCAGAAGAGAAAAGGGGCTAAATAAGAACAGGATCTGGAAACTTAGCAAAGGTTGGTCAAGTGATAGAGAAACCAGACTACAGAATAGAAATGTATACAAGTACTTTTGCAAAGAAAATGAGCATAGTAGGGAGATTGCAAAGTAGGAAATTGGAAAAGAAAATTTTAAATTCTAAATAGGAAGATGGCCACTATACTAAGAAAGAAAACAAACTTACAACAATATGTACAAATAAAGCACATATTTGCTATGATTGAATTTTATAATACCATTTTTGTTATTCTTTGCAAAGATTAAATGTTAAATTAAAATTCAATTTAGCATGACTGTTCTCTTGTAACAGCCATGCACCATCAGTTAGCTTATGTGTCCATTTTGTCTTCAGCGATCCTGTCAGAAAGGTGAGCATCACAGAATGCCAGGTTATGGAAACAAAGTAGAGACCTAAAGCCCATCTGTAAACAATTGAAGGGTCACAATACATTGAAGGGTCACAAAAAAGGGGACAAGCCAGCCTGGGTGCAGTATTGCACTGATTAAACACACGCTATAACTCAGTTCTTTAATGCTTTTCCCAAAAGAGACTATCATGACCCCAGTTCTATTTTACAAATCTGGCTAGACCAGAGCATATACACTGGCACAGATGAGACCTCTGAACCCACAGAATCCAGGTCAGATAAATCCTTCAGGACCAATAATGAACGTAGTGAAACCATGAGTGTAGGGGGAAGGTAGAGAAAGGGGTATCTGTTTGCAAAATTGCAAAGATTGATGTACAATCCCCCCCCAACCCCAAGGATGAACAACAGAAATGTGGATTAAGGGAGACAGTGAACAAGATAAAATATGAAAATAAAATAATTTATAAATTATCAAGGGTTCACAAGAATGGAACAGGGTGGAATGGGGTGGGGAAGAGGAGCTGATACTGAGGGCTTAAGTATAAAATGCATTGCAAATGATGTTGGCAGCATATGTACAAATATGCTTTATACAATTGATGCATAGATTGTTATAAGAGCTGAAAGAGCCCCCCTACAAAAGGATTTATTAATTTTTAAAAAGAAAGACTTCTCTTTAAGTATCATGAAACAACTAAATATATCTAAAAGCATTACTAGGATTGAATAATGCACTCAGAAATGTGAATTATTTTTATTCTTCCCTCAAATATGTGGGCGTTATGCAGATACAATATGAAATAAAATCTAAGAACCATATCAAGAAGATGGCATAAGTATTATACAATATATATGAACAGAAGCTTTTTACTTTTTCAAATTTATATCTGTATACCATCAGCATTTTTCCTAAAGGATATGAAATGTGATTTACCTACTTTGTGTTCTGAACTCCACCCTCATTTCATGCTGGGATAACTGACCAACTTGCTCATTTACTTCCCTTCCATAGCAGCACAAGCTGTGATACCTCACTGAGCAAATGACATGTGCTTTTACTCTGTCCCCCTCCCCCCACACAAAACATTCATATATTTGGACTGTAGGAGAAAAATGGAGAACTCCAGTACGTGTAGTTTGTACTCATTGACAAGTCTACTAACATTTATTTTGAATTATTTTTCCCTTTTCTAAATCTTAGGCAAAGAGAAGCGAGGCTACATGAAATATTCTTAAATATATATTTTAAGAAATCAGCATGACAGCTCCCATTTTCCAGTGTAAATTTCTTACTAAACATGTCTATTTTAGATTTTTCTGAAATTAGACCTAGCAATGACCTTGCATACGTGGACAAAAAAAAAGTCCTGCAAGTTTTATGACATTAAATGAGAATCTTGAAAACCACTCTGTTGATTAAAGAAATTAACTGGACAAGAAAATTTGTTTTCCCTTCAGACTTAAGTTAAAATTACCGCTTCATTTGCTAAAAGGTTTTGCTATCTTAAAGTATGGAATAGATCTTTGCCTTTTGCAATGCTCGAACAAAACCCATATTGTGTGCCTAGATGACTTGCTATTCTCCAAATAAGTACCAAGCATGTCTTAAAACATGACTGCTTTGACTCGATGCCAACAACGATAGTAAACATTTTTCTTTATATCAACTAAAATATAAGGATGTTTTATGAAGTTTGGAGTCACTGTTATCCCCCACCTACTTAACCTTTGGAAATAGAGAGCTATTTTCCATGGGAAAAGTGAGAAAACCCAATAAGGTTAAGAATGTGTATCATAAATACTGTGTTTATATGTGACATAATGGTTTATATATGAAGCATGGTTTATATGTGATAAACAGATATGGTACTTTACCTATATATAGTATCATTTGTACTTCAAAACCACCATCTAATACACAATTTACAGGTGCAAAAACTGAAAGTTGAAATGGTTCAAATAACTTAATAATTAACCTAAGAGGATGTAAAATAGTTGGAATTCAAAATACTGGAGGGGAGAGACTTGTTTTTCCATATATTACATTCTGCATTTAATATAGCCACATCATCTTTTGGGGAAGACAGTGTAGTTGTAACATCTGTTACTATGCTCTTCACCAGGCCTGGTTTAGCTATTCTGGCTTGCATCCATTGATAGTTAATCCATGACATTTAACCTTCAGATGAAGATTCTGGATGGATGTTGACATTTTCATGGATTAACTGAGCCTTTTACCCTTTATTTCAATGGTTTTATACGCTTGGGCAGAGCCTTGGTTGCCCTTTATTTTCCATATGTTTGCTGGATTCTTCTACAACTGAGGCCTGACAGGTGTCAAATCAAGTCAGTGTTAACCTGAAAGGAATCCATATCAGAATAACAACAGATTACCTTAAATTGGGTTATTAATAAATCAGATGACCATTAAGTGCCTAAGCAACACTAACATTTGCTCTGTGTTTTATATAAAGGCCCTTAGCTCATTAAAAAAGAACTCAAAGCTTTGGAGACAGGGTAGTAATATGACATATTAGATAAAATATCTAAAGACCTCACTTCACATTCAATTGTATAATTAGCTAGCCCCATGACCTTGAATGATTTATTTCATCATTTGAAACGTGATGGTCTCTGCTAGAAAATGACAAGGGTGGGCTATGGGGAGAGAGGTGGGACAACTTTGAGGTTTCATCTTCTACTCTGCAACTCTATAAAATATTTCATGAAAAAAAATATTGCTCAAGTCTATTTCACAAACGTGTTGAGCACCTTTGCATTTTCTTTCTTTAAGAAACATCTTCAGGTTCCATATACTTTTACTATATAACATTGCTCATTATATTACCACACAGGTAGCGTCTTAAAATAATATATATTTATTATTTCATGATTCCATGACTCACAATTTTAGGTGGGACTGAGATAGGTTCTCCGTGTTGGGTCTCAATCAAAAGGTACCACGAGAGCTGGAGGTTCCACTGGGGAAGAATCCACTTCTCAGGTCATCCAAGATTCTAGTTTCTAGTAATTTCCTTGCAGTTGTATAGCTGTGGGACTTACTGCCATATGGACTTGGCTCAATGATTTCTTTAGATCTAAGAGGTCACCCAGTATTCCTAGACTTCTTAGAGATCTTTGTCATGTGGGCCTTCTGGTATGGTCAATTACTTTACCAACCTTAAGCAGATAGCCACGAGCGCCAGTTTCCTAGAATAGAGTCATATGTAATATGATGAGATCATGGAAAGAAAATGATAAAGACTCATGAGCATGGGGAAGTGCCTATCTTTGGGGTCCCATGTGGGGAAACTTCCCAAATAACATTAATTACAGATTAGGAGGCTACACTTTGTGATCAGTGTTATCAATGACTATGGAATAACTTTTCTTCATAGTCCCAAATATTGATTTGAGACTGTTAATATTTTACTTCACCTATGGAAAACTGAATCTCACAGAAGAATCAGTTACTTGCCCAAAGTTATACAGGATGAGAATAGTTCTATATTTTCATGCTTTGGTTTCTATAATTTATACCATGGAAATTGCATATAGTCTCCTATCTGTTTCATATAGATTTACAAAAGCCATAGCGATTTGTTAAATTATGGCTTCATTGTCCAAAGAGATAAGCTTTTCTAGAATACCAAATAATCCCCAAAGTAGCCTATATGATTATTTATAGTCATCAAACCATCTTTTTTACATATGCAAGAAGGATCTGAGGCTGTGGGAGAAGGCAACTGAACATGTGTGCCTACACCATGGTTTGTTTCTCTATGGTATTCTCTATCGACATGACAGCAGAGAGAAAAGGACAGTCTGACATTCTCTGTGGTCACTGTTAGGTGCTATCTAGGCAGCTCTGATTCTTAGCAACTTTCTCATGAAATACTACGGAGTCCTGCACCATTTTCCCAAGTGCTGCTATGTGTGAGCGCATTGTTGCCCATACTGTGTCAATCCATCTAGTAGAAGATCTTCTTCCTTTTCAGTCCCTTATAGTTTACCGAAATCCTCATCACCTGGTGGTTACACCTTGGACTGCTAATTACAAGAACTGTAGTTCAAATTCACTGTGTCAGTCCGGGTAGACTAGAGGAAAAAATTTCAAAGCCACGCATATGGATATAAGGAATGGGTTTATATTCAAGGGGAACAGGACATTGAGAAACCATCCCAGCCCAGTCCAGCTCAAAGACACAAGTCCGATATTAACCCATATGCCTGAAATCGGTCCATAAAGTCTCCTTCTGACTCACGAAGTCACAGGTCAGTGGCTACAGAGTCCCGGCACCGACAGGGGTCTCCCCATGTCTCCTCACTTCCAGGGCTCAGGGTCCATCAACAGCATCACGTGGAGGCAGAAAGCAACTCATCACTGGAAGAGGCCTCTATGTGGCTGCCCCAGCCTCAGAGGTCAGGCTCCATCAGGGCAAAGCCGTGTGGTTTCTCCACCGGCTACTCCAGCCTCCCAGACGCCGCCATTCTGTGTTGCCTGTGATTAATCATCTCCAAAACTAACTCCCAACAAGAAGATGACTTCTCATCTTCACGAGGGAAATACCGCGAGATTTCCCAGTTTCAGGTGAGAGCCATGCCCACACAGAGGCCTCAATGGCTACTCATTGGCTACTCAATGGCCACCTCCAGATTAACAGGCCAGACTCCACCCCTACAGCTCTATCATGAAATTAACATAAGTACATGACTGGCACACCCACCAACCACTCCACAGTAGAAAGATGAGTCTTTCTACTCCTGTGATGAGTTAGTCTCAGAAGCCAAGAGGGTGGTTATAGGGTCCCTAGGAGTCACAATCTCCCTACATTATTAAGCATGATGTTCATTTCTAGGAACTCGACTCTCCTGATAACACATCTCATGTGTGTGAAGTAAAGTCTTGCTATCCTTGCTTCTACGAAGAACTATGGCCATGTTTCTTCCTAGACAGGTTGGTGCTTTAGGCACTCTATGGTACTTTTGGTATTCTTTACCAGCATTCAAATGCATCAATTCTTCTTAATGTCCAATTTTCGTACACATATGAGGAAACTGAAAATGCCGTGGCTTGGGTCTGAGAAACCTTAATCTTCAAAGTGCTCTTCAACACTAAATGCAGCAGGTTTGCCCATCTTTTAATTTATTCTTTTTAAAATTTTCTTTTAATCTATTTATTTAATTTTTAATTAAACTACTCCTACTCCAACCCCTACCCCTACTCCTCATTTGATTTCTTGACTTCTGCTTCCATGAGTCTTGATTGTGGATCCAGGCAAGATGAAATCCTAGACAACTTCAACCTTTTCTCCATTCAGTATGATGTTGTTTACTGGTTCAGTTATGAAGAGTTGGACTTTAGTTATCATCCATACTGAAGGCTGCAATCTTCTATCTTCATCAGCAAGTGTATCCAGTCCTCAGTTTCAGCAAACAAGGTTGTGTCATTTGCATGAACAGGCTGTTAAGCCTTTCTCCAGAAGTAGTGCAAAATTCTTCTTCATATTTTGGTAATTTTCTGGGTATATAGATTGAGTATGGTGAAAGGATTTAGTTCAGATACACACTTTTGGGGGGAATTTTAAATCATATCTTGTTCTATTTGAATGACTGTCTCTTGATCCATGTATTGGTTCTATATGAGCACATTTAAGTGTTCTGAAAGTTCAATTCTTCTCAACACTATCCATCGTTTGGTATGATCTGTACAGTTGAATGCCACACAGACATTTTATGTAGCGGGTATTTATCCTACTACACCTTAAGTATGTGAGTGTTTTACTTTTGACAATCTCATCTATCAATTGTAGACACTCCCTTTGAATGCTTAAAAATTTGATCTTTATTTCTTCCAGGACAACTATAGAGAGATTCAGTACAGGAGGCAGTATTAAGGTTGGAAAGGAGGATTGGTGACAAAAAATGGCTAAGATTCCAGGTGCTAATTGAAAGGATAGTGCACAATTACTCAGTTGTTCTGCAGGGAAAAGACATGGTCGTCTACTACCATGTAGATTAGAGCCCCGGAAATTCAACTTGGAGTCCCTATGAGTCAGAAATATGCTGGTTGACCTATAACCTTCAGCCATAGATATTGAATGTATGGTGACATTTTCATGGATTTACTCTTTCTTTTTTCAATAGTTTTATACTCTTGGAGATAACCAGATGTATCCTTTATTTTCCAGGTTTTAGATGTTTTTACCCAACTTGGGCTTGACACATACCACAAGTATATTTGCACAACCTTACATGTAGAACCATTGATGGATTATACTTGCTTTTCTTTGAGAGTTGTTTTAGACTCAATCATTCCAGCTCCTGAATTCATAAACAATCATATCTCCAATATAAACATAATTCTAGGAAGACGTCCTTTCATTCAGAAAACTGCTGGTCACACAGAGACTTGAAAGTTAGAAGTGAAGGGGTTTCTTCTTTTCTCCCTACCAAGGTAATACATGAAACTGAGATCAGGTTCATTAATACCAATGAGAAATAGTGAATTATCCTATTTTTCAATTCATTTAGCTTTCTTTTAAAAATAAAAAACTTGGTCTTTGTCCCATGGTGTGTTACGATTAAGCAGACATATTGAATGGGCAAGTGGTTTAATAGTCATTGTGATTTGTCACATCTCCATGGCTTATCATGCACTTTAATGCCTAAATGTAACATTAGGATAGTGGATCCTGCTTCTGTTATATAAAGGAGAGTGATGTATGTGAGTAGTAGTACATTTGAAAGAACCCCAAAGGAGTGGTGTAACCAATATCATTTTATCCTTTCCTCTCAGTATCAGCATTCTCATATGATAATTAAGTTGAAGAAATCTTTATTCAGCAAGAGGGCAAACAGCCATCCCATGGAGAGGAGGAGGTTTCAGGCTTCATTAACATGGAGACCCAGGAGGTCACTTAATCGAGAAAGGTGCATTTAAAAAAATATTACAGGCAGGATGAAAGCACTGAAATGTGTTTATTTTCACAAATTTTCTTTGCAAGCCCTCAAATAAATTTATTTTTGTGCTGGTGTTCTATAATCTTTATTTAGAATCTACTCTTGTGTGTTTCAGACTTAAATACTCAACACTGTTTCAAAACTGGATATAATTACAAAATAAAGAAAACTGCAAAGCTGACAGCCATGTCCATTTTAGTGCCTACATGTGAATGACACTTACCTTGAGGCCACAAGGGAATCAGATCTATTTTGTTTCTGCTTCCATGAGACAAGCACTATGTCTTATGAGCCTTATAGCATACTTGGCAATATCACAGGTACTATTTAAACCAAAAGGAGGGAAGATTTTCAAAAAGATAGTGTAAAATCTATCAGAGGCAATGGTGGAACCTCATATTTGGAATCAAACTATTTCAAGGAGATAACAATTTTGCTGGCTAGGGTCCTGGTTGTTTGTCAAACGATGACTCATCATTGTACTCCACAAACTCCCGTCATATCCCTATGACTAGTTTCATACATTTGCTAGCTCCTAAAAATTGAACTACTCCATATATTATCATAAATAGGCATGTTCCAATCTATGCTAATTACTTGGAGGAAAAAAAAGTAGTTTCCTAAGATATTCATCAGTGTATGTCCATGGACCATTTTATTATTCTGTATATAGTAAGATTCCATTAGGCAATTAAAGTCCTAGTAGACACAGTGGGATATTTAGAATAATTATAAAATGCAAGTGAAATAAGAGAGATCACAGTATAAGAGGGGGAAATACACAGTCACAGATGATAAATAATTTCCAACAGTTTGTGGCATATAAGTTCTATCTCCATAATAAATTCAGAGAGGATCAGCAAAGTCTGGATTGTAGACTCAGTCCTTATGCAAGTATTGGATCTGAGCTTGGACTGGAGGATGGCTAGAATTTAGTTGGATTAAGGGAGAGGGGAGTCAATTCTATGCAAGTTGAACAATAAAAAGAAAGGAATTGGACAATTGAAATGCTGTATGAAGTAGAAAATGAAAAGATGAACCTGTAATTAAATATAGTGAGGGAGTAGCATTTGACTCCCTGTAACTTCATAAGCTGGACATGGGGAAGATGAAGATCCAGGTCAAACGACGATGCTATAAACCCACGCTCCTTTCCATCTCTGTCTGGGCTGGCTCATATCAAACCTATCAGAATGGTGGATCTATGAGTCCCATGCTTCATTCACCTTATTTGCATGGTGCCACCCCTCCCCTCCAGGGATGTCATACATCTGAATTACATAATAAGAAAAATATCCAGTCCCCATGTTGGACCACAAGCACCTCACAATTGCCTAGTTTTACTTAGATATCATGAGACTGGGTGATGCAGTGGGCTTCAAACTGAGCTGCTAACTTCCAGGTCTGCAGTTCAAAACCACCAGCTACTCAGTGGAAATAAGCAGGAGGTTTTCAATTCCTTCAAAAGTTACAGTCCTGGAAATTCAAAGGAATAGTTCTAGTCAATGGCAGTGACTAGGAATACATCTGCCATTTAGTGGGAATTAAGTTGTGGATTGCGTTGCAAAACCTAACTTGTTCAGAAAAGCAAAGGATTAGCAGATAGGGGATTTGAATCACAGTTGGACAGATCAGTTAGTTTTCATATCCTAGTTATTCAGGAGGGCCCCAGCTTCTTCTTTGCCCCAGACAGCTGGCATAGTAAAGGTAGACATTACCCAGTCATGGTGTAAGGCCTTAAATTCAAATCATAAACTTACATATGAATCTGCTTGGCATATATTTTCTATGCCAAGGAGCAAGGTCTTGCCTTATATTTATGGCAAATTAAAACTAAAAGAGCTTCTATCGTGAAGAAAAAGCAAAACCTCATGATAGAACTGTAGGAACAATTGTCACTAAATATTTGAAAATTCATCAGAAGAGTCATATTGATTTATTCTCACTCTCAAAGAAAGATCAACATGTATGATTAAAAACAGTATACACTGCAATATTTTTAACATTTATATGTAAATAAGTACAATTAATATTGCCAATAGCATGTATTATATGTATATAAATTAAACATGCACATTTTTAAGTCAGATATTATATTCTCAGTATATTTCCTTTTCCTGTAGTGATGGTATAAAATATATATGAAGTACATATATTCACATTTCCCAGTATGATTTATGAACTTTTCATATAGATAATAAATCCTATTTTAATAATATATGTATAATAAATAGTTACAAATATATTCAGCCATCATATAATATTTTGACTAGAATATCAAACCTAAGAAATAATGTTATATTTTTCTGATGAGCTCCTATTTTGTATGGAAGAATATTTCTTTTATTAACTTTTATTTTAATCCAATCAGGTACATGAAAATTTTGGATTAAGTTACAATTGGGGAAGTATATATATGTAATATATAATGTGTACATAAATATATGTCACTGAGTCACTTCTGCCTTTAGCCAACCCTAGAACAAAGTAGGCTGCTCCTGCAGGCTATAACTCTTTATGGTAGCAGAAGGTCTTACCTTTCTACCACAGGGCAGCTAGCAGGCCCAAACTACTGACTTTGTCATTAGTCCCATGTAGTCTTTTTTATCCCTAAGATACTATAAATATATAAGTTAAGTCCACTGTCAATAAAATTATTTGCATACCATTGAAATAGCTAAACAATGTGTAAAATACTCACTTGCTATTTCTCAGTTCCAAAAGTTTTATGTGACAGTAGAATCATAGAATGTTAGCTTTAGATTGCTCCTTCCCTGAGGCTCCTAAAAGGTGGCAGAGAGTCACAATTTGGCAGGAATGTACATAATTTAATTTTTTTTAAATATGTTCATCATTTTCTATTGTTACAATGATATGACCTATTTTATCTGTATCTTGAGCAGTGCTTGCCTCCTTTGAGCAAGCTGATAATGTTCACTCATAATGTTACTTCCAATAAACACCTGTGCTGGTATTTTCATATAAATTCACACCTTTGAGTGATTAAAACATCTTTGACTCAGAGTGAGTAAAAATTCTTTTACAAATAATTTCAGAATCTAAACATATGGATTCTCTTCTTGGATCATAAACTATTTGGAGTGACAATCTAACAGAGTTTCCCCTGCACTATGATTTACTTAATATTCCATATGTGCATAATTCATTGCCACCCATTGCCAGTTTATACATAAGGAACTCTTTAGAAAGTCAAATTTTTTTGACATTGCACCTGCGACCTAAATTTAAGCAAGATCTTGAAGTAAATGCAAACTATCTGAATAAAACATTTTCTTTGTTTTATATATAATATATAATTTAATATCTATAAGATATTAATTTTATCTAAGATTTGGAAAAGCAAATCAAAATATTTCTCTCTCAATAATCACATGTGAGCTCACACAACAAAATTCTCCATGTCTTATAAAAATGACTTCATTGGACTGGCGTGCAAGCTCCATTGGGAACATTACCAGTGCACCCAATACTTGTCTTTCCTATAAATTGATTACCTTATTTGGGGGAAATCAACCTTGAAGGCGTGAACTTTGAAGAACTTATTATTTTTCAGTGGTGAGGTCACATTCTGAGCATTGACTTTGATGAGCAGCCCAAAACAAATCTGATCTAAGTATGCTGTCACACCAGCATACACGGTTTATGGAATGCAACAGCAATGGCACAGACCAGCTCTAGATCCCAGGCTGAAGACCTCTTCAGAGTGCATGTATGGAACCCAGGCATCAGTGTCCCCACTACTCCACTCTGACTGAAGGACATTGCTCATGTTTCCTTCCCCCACCAATAAATCACTTGAAGGCAAAAGCCGAGAAAGCTTCTCATTGCTAAGAAAAGTGAGATGCCTTGAAGACAATGAGGCATTGGGAAAGACATTGGTTCTAGAAATTGGATTCTGGGCATGTCATGCCAGGATGGAGGACTTTTATTTAATTTTACAGAAAAACGTTCAGGTTATTTTACACTGAGATGTGAAATCTTATTTGCAGCTTAGACCCAGAGGGTGTGAAAGAAACTAGAAGAGCTCATAAAGACAAGTATAATAGGATTAATAAGAAAAAGGCCGAAAACATAAGCCTTTATTGTAGAAACCCTGTGCTAAATTTTAGCATTGATGGAGGATGAAATGTCGATACTTATCCAAACATTTGTGCCTTAAGGGTACAACCACTGAAGGATGGTGCCTCCCCAGATGCATGCTCCTCTGGGTAGTTCTCTTTTCTGGGGCCAGAGCCACTACGATTGAAGAGGGAAAGAAAGTTGTTGTATGAGAATTCTGGAACTCTCATCCATAGAAGTAATTCTCAGACTGTATGCTATAAAATTAAAGTAGAATTTAGGGTTGAATAATAATCCAAGGAATTAGGGATCAGTAGTTCATTTGATAATCCAGGGGCCAAATGTAAAGCATCCAATATATATGAAAACCTATTTGGGATTATCTAAATAGATGATATGATGGTAGATAGATAGATAGATAGATAGATAGATAGATAGATAAATCAGATAATCCCAAATAGGCTTTTATTCCAGGAATTCAACTCATGTAAGAGCAGAAAGTCACCTATGAATTTGGATTAAAAAATAAACTGGTAATCAAATTGTTTGCTTCATAGTTAACTCTTTTTCTTCTTTAATGAAGGTCAATTGCCACACAATAATTTGGACTGAGAATGTAGTTGCTGCAACAATTTGAATATTGCAGCCTACCGGAGGGAATGTGATCTAGGTACTTCGGCTGAATAGCCATAGTTAGTGTCAGGGTAGTATTTGTAGCACCTATTTCATAACTGGGTAAAGAAGATGATGTTGACTTAAGGCAAAGGTAGCGTCGGGTGCAGATAATTTCAATCCCCAGTGGGCTTTGTTCTTTGTTCTTTTTTTATAATTCATAGTGCTGAATTCATGTTTTCCAGTGTTCCTTTCCTAATAAAATCAGCAAATTCTTTGAATTATTATTTTAAAAGTTACATCAATGCTGCCAAATCGATAGTCAGTGAAACCAGAGTATTATCATCAACTAGGCAACCAGGTTGAGCATTTTATATTCTATAAATAATAATGCTACTATAGTTTAGAAATAGTGGTTTGCATGAGTGAATTCCCATGTATCATTAGCATCATTGTCGTAGGTACTTAGCTTTATATTTCTGAAACATGGAGTGAACATTATAATTTGATTACTAGGCATATGTGTATAATTTTTTCCTTGATGTAAAGTTTTCTCACATCTAAGAATATTTCAAAATTTACTCTTCCGGATAATTTGATAATAATATCAATGACATCATATGCATTGGGGGCTATTTATGGTATCATTCCTGTTAGGGGATTGTTTCAGTGAACTAGTACCAACTGGAGGTGAACTTTTATATTTTTCCTCTTCAATTCAACAATGCATCTCTGACCAACAATTTTATGTGCAAATTGAAGAGAATTTTTCTTAATAACAATATTCAAATAATAGTAATAGTGATCAAGATACATGGCCTGATCCTGAAGTAACTTATGATGAGAGCATAATTTTTTGGTTTAATCATTGGGAAATTCCTATTTTCAAGACAGAATTTTGATCCTTAAATGTAATTAGTTAAAAGGTAGTCATACAATTTTTTAATTCAGTTTAGCCTGGTGGATTGAGAAGAGAAGACCTTTATCTATAATTTTGTCCAGGTTTGTCTTCATTGTCATTTTTGTTTCATTCTTTATCATGATTGTTTCATTATTCTCACTATTAACATTATCAGCAATATCACCATACTCAGATCTTACTTCTCTTGGCATTTAATAATTCACATACATACAGCCAGATCTACTGGGACCAAAATATTCAATCTTTCTTTTTCTGTTGGTCTCCCATGCAGACACTAGATCCAATATTTTGAGTGTCTATCATGAGGTTTGGTTCTATAGATGATGACCAGCCAACATTAAGCCCTAAATGTTGAAACATGACTTTTAAAATCCCCATTTATATATTTGAGTAGGTCCTTTGGACAACCATACAGATAACTATCTCCTGGAAGACACCAGCCATAGCAGTGATGAGGCAGCTTTAAAGCACCAGCTGGAATGGCAACATTCATGGTCCTGCCCAATTCAAATGGGACAGGGAGATGAGTGCTAGATCCTTGCCAATCCGTGCTATTCCTGAATCTCTTATTTAATTTCTCGCTTTTAAAAAATTTCTTCTTCAACAATCAACTCTGCTAGCTTAGGACACCCTTTCGGGGGGTGGGGAGTTGCACATTCTTTCCTGCTTTATGGCTAAAATGATTAAACCTTTAGGCATTTCCTTATTTTTTCTGTCTTCCCAAAGGTTCAGGACACTTGCATCAAGAGTCAGTTCTAGAAGAAAAGCTCTACTTCTTCCTTGAAGGAATAAACAATTCCTCGAGGACTGGATGGCAAACAGGAGATGATACAATTGGTACCTGAGGAATGCATGCATCTCTACCATCATCTGTCCAAGCTGATTAGCTACACTGTGAGAGAGGCAGAGACAGACTGGACAAGAAGGCAACTAACAAACAGATTCTGGAGACGGGCTAGGTTTTGCAGCCTAGTTTCTCTGGCCCGTCAATCATCTCTGGTGTGACTTGTAAATGCTTCTGTCGCTCCTACTTCTGTCCCACCCACCAGAGAATCTGGAACTGTGACAGTCCTTTTTTTCTTCAAACAGTTAGCAGCGATAATGGATTTGGTTCCTAAGCAAAATTTCTGAGATTCCGTGTCTGGTGGTCTGATGTTTCTATTTCTGTGTACCTTATAAGAAAGGTATTTAGGTGCATAGATGTTTAGATTATTTCTATCCATCTCTCCAGTCTGCCCTTGCTGCTCTCTCCCTGTGGTGAATACTGGAAGCTTGCCCTTCATCTTCCCCACGTCAGCACAAGGGATAAGTTGACATTACATAAAAGATTTACAAGGGTGGGGTAGGAGTTAGGCGGCATTATAAGAGGCATTATGTTAATGCTATACAAGTGTTAAAGTGGAAGACTGAAAAGAAAAGAAAAAGTAGCTTTTCCCAAGTAATTTGTATCTGTCATGTGTTAGCCCGGGTAGAGTAGAGGAACAAATTTCATAGACACACATATGGATACAAGGAAAGGGCTTATATACAAAATGAATGGAACACTGAGAAAACATCCTAACCCAGTCCAGTTCAAAGTCATAAGTCTGATATTAGCCCATATGCCCAATACCAGTCTATAATGTCTCCTTCTGACTCACAAAGTCACAGATCAGTGGGTGCAGAATCCTGGTGCTGGCAGGGTCCTCCCCATGGCTCCTCCCTTCCAGGGTTCAGGGTTCATCAACAGCATCCAGTGGTGGCAGAAGCAACTCATCTCTGGCAGGGGTCCCCACGTCGCCTTTCCAGCTTCAGAGGTCTGTCTCCATCAGGGCCAAGCCACGTGGCTTCTCTGGCTCCTCAGATGCTGCCACCTTGTCTTGTCTGTGATCGTCTCTGAGACTAACTCCCAACAACTGGAGAGATAGCTTCTTATTTTCATGAGGGAAATATCGCGACATTTCCCAGACGTATCAGGAGAAAGCCAGACGTATCACAGGTCTCATTGGCTACTCAATGGCTATCTCCAGATTAACAGGCTAGACTCCACCCCCTACATCTCATGAAATTAACATAAGCACATTACCACTACATGTCATATGTACTGAGTCTCACTGTTCGTGTTTGAGTTTCCTCTAGCAAGGCATATCTAGGGAATCCACAGTTGATGTTGTTCCTTTGCCCAAAGGAATGATAATCATAACAGACATGTAGGTGGTTACTAAGTCACATGGTTTATATTTAGAAAATTGTGAAGAGAACACACATGATTCCATATTGATGTGGTTATATCTCTTATGAAGCAAATCCACCCCATTGCATACAATTTAAAAGAAAATGATGAAATCAGAGCATTTCACCTAAGGACAAAATGATGGGACCATTGAAAGAAAGTCATTTTTTTCTTACTCTGAACCTAGGTTCTGTTTTCATATGTCTCTAAATATAAGCATCTGCATTTTGCAGAGTGACGTGACTCTGAAATATGCAACACTTTATGTATATCGTGCATTTACCTTATATATCATGCATTATGTATATCATGCATTTACCTTGGCTCACAGTTGGGTGGTTTCCTGGTGAACCAGACAGGTAGAGACCTGGTAAGAAAGAAAGGAGGTAATAACCTTGGCTGCATGTTTGTCATTAGGAACTGCCTAATAGAATTCCCATGTGTCTCTGGAGTCTAGAACTGTTAGAGTATAAATACCACAAGTGAAGAGATTAAAAAATTAAGAGGACTCTTTCACAGTTTTTATTGCTGTTAGGTGCAATTGAGTCAGTTCAAGACCATAACAACCCTTTGAACAACAGAAGGAAACCTTGCCTAGACCTGTGCTTGTGACAGTCATTGTGTCATGGCATCTCCTTGAGGGCTTCTCCCCTTTTCCCTGCCTTCCTACTTTACTAAGCATGATGTCCTTCATCAGGGACTGGTCTCTCCTGATAGCATGTCAAAAGTCTGTATAATGAAGTCTCAACATTCTTTATGCCATTTTCCCCATCATCATATTCAATGCCTGGACAATTCTTCAGTACTCCTTCTTCAAGATCCAACTATCACATGCACATGAGACCATTGTAAAAACCATGGCTAAGGTCAGACACACATGAGCTTTTCAAGTAATATCATTGTTTTTCTTTAACTTTTGTTCTTTTTAAAATCATTTTATTTGGAGCTTGCACAACTCTTACCACAGCCCATACATCTGAAAAGGTATTGTCCATGTATTTATCCATTAAATTCAGTGATCTGATCACTTGCTTGCTGCTCTGTAAGCAATGATTATGGATCCAAGCCAGGGGAAATCTTTCACAATTTCAACTTTTTCTGCATTTATTGTGGTGCCCCTTATTGATGTAGGTGTGAGGGTTTTGATCTTCTTTACATTGAGTTGTAATCCATGTTGAAGACTGTGATCCTTAATTTTCATCAGGGGGGGTTCAGTTGCTCCTTGCTTTCGGTCGGCAAGGTTTTGTCATCTGCCTATTGAAAGTTGCTGATACACTTCCCCTTATCCTGATGTCATGTTCTTCTAGAGAGAGCTAGGGTCTCTGATGATTTGCTTAGTATAAAGATTGAATAGGTATGGAGAGAGTTTGCAACCCTGATACATGCCTCTCCTGATGTTAAACCATTCAGTATTTGTTTGTTCTGGTCACATAACTGCTTTGTGACCCATACACAAGTTGTGCAGGAACAGAATGGTGAGTTCTGAACTCCCATTCTTGGCAAGATTATCCAGAGTTTGTAAAGGTCCACGAAATCAACCAGCGTGGTATAGTCAATAAAACACAACTAAACATATTTCCGGTATTCGCCGTTTTGAGTTAACAGCCATATGACATCAGCAATGATATTCCATTTACCATGTCATCTCCTGACTCACGCTTGAAAATCTAGTGACTCCCTATCATTGCACTTCTGCAAACATTGTTGGGTGATCTTCAGCAACATTTTATTGGTGTAAAGCAATGTTGTATAATCCGATCATTCTGTTACCTCATCTTTCTTCGAAATGGGTACAAAGATGAATCTCTTCCAGTCAATTAGACAAGTAGTTATCATCCAAATTTCCTGACATAGGGGAGTCAGAACTTTTAGCACTGTATCTGCTTTATGAAACATTTCCATTGATCTTTCATCAATGCCTACAACCCTGCTTTTGGCTCATGTTCCAGTGCTGCTTGAACTTCTTCCTTCAGTATCATTGGTTCTTGTTCACAGTTTAGGAGGCCAACATCCAGTGTGTTGGTTCTACAGAAAGTCATCCTCTGTTTTTTTTTTGGAGGGGGAGGATTCTTCCATTGCTTTCAACATCTGTGGACCCAGTGTTCCTTAGAGATTTACATGTTTCTTCTCATAGAACATCCCCTGGGTCTAGTGCCAGAGTGCGCATTACACTTCGACATCTTTCTCACTGTAGTCAGTCCTATCTAGTCTCTCCTCAATTGTTTAATCTTCTTTTTATATCTCAAAAGAGATTCATTCAAAAGACAGCACAATGCTGCAGTTTGTATGCAGTCTTGTTAACATAACTTTGTCCTCATTAAAATCACAGAAGTTAAAATGAGGAACATATGGGATAATCATACAAGATCACAAAATGGAGGATAATTGCAAATTGCCAAGAAGCCTGGCATAGCCAAGTTGACACTAATTTGGGGGGTTGTGGGAAAGGGCACAACTCAATACATAAAACCACATTTATTCTTTTGATTCTTACAGTCTTGGTGTTAATTGGGCATTATTAGTACTATTTTACATATATGGAAAACAACTATAGGCTATAGACCCATGAGACATTACATAGCAATTTCTTTTCTTAACTTGTCCATTTTCTCTTCTTTGTGCAATGATTTCTCTACTTCCGTCCATTCCTTTTAGCTTGCTTGGTGTCATTTACCTATATTAATGATTCAGTCAACCCTTTGTAAGATATGTAAGGCAGAATTTCTTTTGGATTCAGCTTCAAGAACTTGAATTAACTCTCGGTTACTTGGCAAGTTTGCTAGGTAGAAGTTAATACATCAAAATAATAATATTAAAGCTTAAGAGAGTAAACTAGAAAGTGTGCATACAAAAAGTGATATTGTATATCCATGTATTTCATAGTAGAGTAACTTTTTTCTAATAAGGTTATTATTGCTTATTCATGTTATGCAAATTATTGGAGGTGTATGACAGAACTAGATGAAAAATTCACATGAAATAAATCTGATAATTTAAAATAACCCTTTACTTTTGGCCCAAATTTATTTTTACTTAGTTTGATGACTCATAGTTTATTCAAAGTTTGATTCAATGTCACCTTTATCTCATCAAAAATTTGGGATGTGATTGTCGAATCTTTTGGTTTATTATTTTCTGGCTCAATTTCTTTCCATTTGGTGTGATACTGGATCATACAGGTATAATATTGTACTCCCAATTTCTCAGCTGGATAATGAGAATAATGATATCCACTTACTATAGTACTATGAGGATTAAGATAATATATGAAGATGATATCAATATACTTTTAGCACTTAGCATAACACTTGGAATGCAGTGTATATTAAATTCTAGTTTCATCACTTTAAAATAATATTTTCAATCATTATAAATTTCAGTGTATATAGTAGACTGTTAAATCATTATCAAAAAGATAAATGTGAAATTATCAAGTATAAAAAAGAAATATAACACATGTATATAATAAAAGTGTCAGATTTTATTGTGGCTATATCTATTTGATTCAAAATTCAGTTCTGTTATATATAGCCAATTAGATTCATACAGCTTATATTGGGTGGACTTTAAAGGGTGGTTCACTAATTTTATGATCTGCAGATGCATTTATTGTGGGATTGCCTGGACATTTTGAATACAAATATATGCAAATGATTTAGAAGTTAAAAATCATCATTTCTTCTTGTTTTATATCTTTTTGTGCTTTTATATATCAATGGTCCAGCTTTGTAATGGAAAGCCCTCAAAGACAAAGCCCATTCTTTTCTATGATTGGCACCTGCATGGAAATTGCTGTGGTTTGAGACCTGCTTCTATTTTGGCATTTTCATCTGAAAACATTTCTTTCAGTGATCTCCCTGAAGGATGCACGCCCATCTCAATCCCTCTTTATCACTTTACCAGACATGATAACCTTCTCCAGAGACTCATCTGTCCTCTTCTCAAGTCCATCATTTGTGAGACAAAGTTTCGGCATCCTGAGTCTAAGGGATAGTAGGGCTATATTAATATTCCAATATGGTATTTCCAATTTTGGTGTTAACAATACCAAAATGTAAGTGCATTTTTTTCTTCTTTTGTCTTCCTTTATTTCCTTCCTTCCTTCATTTCTTCCTTCCTTCCTTCATAGCATTGTCTAGCTTTCAATGTATGTATGATAATGGATAATACCGAGGTTTCAGTCAGGTAGACCTGAGTCATCAGTGACCTTGAACACTTAGATGAGGCCTTTTCCAGCAAATCTGCCCAATGCAACAGTGTGTTGATGTCCTGAAGGTTGTTTTCATTAATGTTGATTGTGGATAAAAGTCTAATGAAATCCTTGACAATTTCATTGTTTCCTTTGTTTTTCATGAGATTGCTTTTTCTGCAATGTGAGAATTTTTGTTTTCTTTTGTCGCGCTGTCATTCATAGGGAGATTGTCATTTTAGAGTTTGTCAGTGTGTGCTTCCTCAATCTCATCAGACAAGGTTATATCACTGAACAATCACAAGTTATTAATGATTATTCAATCCTGATGGTGTGTTAATTTTTGGATTATTTAAAAATCATTTTCTGGGACTCGTACAACTCTTATCATAATACACACATCCATTGTGTCAAGCACATTTTTATGTTTGTTTCCCTCATCGTTCTCAAAACACTTACTTTCCACTGAGCCCCTGGTATCTGCTTCTCACTTTCCCCTCCCTCTCCTCCACGAACCCCTGATATTTTATAAATTATTATTATTATTTTGTTATATCTTACACCATCTGACATTGCTCCTCATCCACTTCTCAGCTGTCTATCCCCCAGGAAAGAGTCCAATTGCAGATCCTTGCCATCTGTTCTCCCTTTCTACCCTACCTTCCCTCCCATTATTGCCCCTCTCACCTCTGGTCCTAAGGGGTTCTTCTGGCCTGGATTTCCTGTTTTTTATGCATGAACATGTTGCACATTTCTAGATAACTTTTTACACATGAAAATTTTATAAGTGTGGAGAAATGGTACAATCTTTACAAATATCTTTCTGGATTTTAAATCAGCCACATTTCTTGTTTTGTCTTAACAACTGTATCCTATACAGCTTCTTTGAAATTTAATCTTCTGGAGTCCTATACTTTGCAGAGTTATCCATAATTTGTGAGGTTATCCAAATACAATACACACATTCCAATGTTATTTCATAATGAATAAAACACAAGTAGAATAGTTCTCATGTTTTCTGTTTTCTGTCACAATCCTTCTGCCATCAGCTACAAGGTCCCTCTGTTTCTTTAGTATCCACCTCAAAAAGCTGACATTTCATAGTGGATTTACTGATATGACTATTTGATTCACTCTTTTGAAATTATTTGATCATTTCTACATTCTCTTGGGTCACCTTTCATTGAAATGGGTACAAATACAAATCTCTGTTTTATTGTTTGTGTTTTCCAGAATGTGACCACTAGAAACCCTAAAATCGCATATGTGGCTTTCATGAAATACTTGCATTATATTTTCATTAGACAGCTTTGTTCTAGATTAAAGCCCACTTAGATTCAAATATTGCTTCTGATATTTAGTAATGGATTTAAGCAAAATTAAACTTGGTAAGAATTCAGAGTCTCCTTGTGGGCTTTGTTACTTCTGAGCAAGATGACTGCTTGTTTACTTTCAAGCATTTAAGACCCCAGATGCTACATCTTTTTATAGCCAGGCACCATCAGCTTTTTTCACCACCTTTGCTTATGCACACATTTGTCTTCGGTGATCATGTTGGGAAGGTGAGCATCATGGAATGCCAATTTAATAGAACAAAATGTTTTTGCACTGAGGAAATACTTGAGTGGCGGTCCAATGGCCATCTACTGTCTTAATACTAACCATATAAGTATATGATTATTGATTCATTTCACCATCGTCACATATACATATATGCACCTATGTACATGCCTATATTAAACCTCTATAACTACCCTTTACCTCCAGTTCTTTCCTCTTTTCCATTTTATTTTCCTCTTGCCCCACTATCATGCTCAGCCTCTCACTGGGTTTCTGTATTTTCTCTCTGTTTCATTACTCTTGATCAATTTCTGTCGTACTTCTCACCCCCACCTTGTCACTTATTTTGAATCAGTTGTTATACCCTTATCCCTGGGCTGGTCAACATCACTTCCTTTCCCCTTCTGCTCCTTTTCCCACTGTCCCCCCTCTTGGATCCATCAGTCCCATCGTTTTTGCTTCCAGACTGTTTGTCCAGCCTATCTTATCTAGATAGACCTGCAGAGGCAACAATATGTAAAAAAAAAAAAAAAAGCCTTCCTAAAATAAAGCAACCAAAGAAAATAAAACAATGATAACAACAACAAAAAAACCCCAATGTCATCTATGTGTGTGTGTGTATGTAAAAATAAAAATAGTAGCAATATAAAAGCCTGTAAATAGTTCAGGGTCTGTTCCAGGAGTGACCCCAGGTTGAATCAGATGAGGGCCACAACCCAACCCCAAAGTATATCCTTGGCACCTGTGGGACCACAAGGTGTCAAAAGAATCAGTTCAGGCTTCAAGAACTAAAAATCATAACATTGCATGCTCACTTTCCTGATATGATCAGTGATGACAAATGTGTGCATAAGCAATGGTGGTGAAGAAAGCTGATGGTGCCCGGCTAACAAAAGATATAGAATCTGGGCTCTTAAAAGCTTGAGTAAACAAGTGATCATCCAGTTCAGAAGCAAAGAAGCACACCAGCTTGTGTGACCACGAGGTGTTGAAGGGATCCGGTGTCAGGCATCAAAGAACTAAAATTATACATTACAAATGAGGCAGGGGCTACAGGTTTGGGACACAAAGCCCATCAATAGGTGAAGTGACATCCTCTTACAGAGGGGTTGCAGGGAGTAGATGAACCTGTTAAGATACAGCTTAGTAACAATGAAATATGCAACTCTCTAGTTCTCAAATGCTTCCTCCCACCCACTACCAAGATCCCAATTCTACCAGACAAAGCCAAGTAGAACAGAGGATGTACACTGGAGTTGGAAACATGCGGAATTTAGGATAGATGATCCCTCAGGACTAGTGGTGAGAGTGGTGATAGTGGGACGGTGGAGGGGTGGTGGAAGAGAAATAGGGAACCGATTTCAGGAATCTACATATAACCTCCTCTCTGGGGCACGTATGACGGGGAAGTGAGTGAAGGAACACATTAGATATTTCATATCAAAATGAATGATATGAAAAAGTAATAACAATTTGTAAATTATCAAGGGTTCATGGAGGAAGGAAAGGGAAATATGGGGAGCTGCTACTGGGAGTCTAAGTGGAGGGAGGATGTTTTGAGAGTGATGAAGGCAACACGTGTGCAAATGTGGCCTGCATACAATTGACATATGTATTGATCATGATGGGAGTTGTATGATCCCTCAATAAAATTATTTATTTAAAAAAGGGAAGGGGGAAGAGGAATGTATACCAAGGGATCAAGTAGAAAATATTTGGAAATTAATATGACAACATGTGTACAAATATGCTTGATACAAATAATGTATTGAATGTTACAAGAGCCCCTCATAACATCATTGAGGAAAAAAAAAGAATTCTGAGTCTCATGCCAATTGCATGAACTGGGTGAGATAATATAAATTATGAACACAATTCATGTCCAGCAGAAATGTTAACTCCTCCTTAAATCTTTTATGTATATATACATGCATATATGTATGGATTTGAATATGTGTTTGTTTGTATATTTAGTTCTTCATCTCCAGGAGCAAGCAGATTATGTTGTTTTTAAAATTCTTCTTTTTTTTAAAGCTTTCTTTTAAAGCTGTCATTTAATTTTCCTATGATGTTGGGATATAAACTAAGTCAGTATTTAGACCTATAGCATAATTATAATAGCCCGAGTTATTTTATGAGTTTGAAATGAGCCTTGAAAACACCTACCATGCTGCCTGGCAAATTATTTGAACTTCATAAACTGAATATGCCTCCAACATTTTTGTGATCATCATCTTCATCATCATCATCATTATCACCATCACAATTAGACAAAACAATTAGAAACCGAGTGGTCCCTATCAATAGTCTTTTATTCCTTTATACATATCTGTTTCCTGGGATCCAGTCTATTACTACCACAGTTTAATTTTTCCACACTTGATATCTTTCTTTTTTTGGGGGGGGGGGCATCACTGCCCTCTGGCGGTTGTGGGAGCTGCCCAGTGCCCCTCCTGAGAGCTGCCGCTGGGTTTGAACCGCCAAGCCTGCAGGCTGCAGTCCCGCACTCAACCACTTATGCCACCAGGGCTCAACCCTTGATATCTTTTAATGGTCAAAAGAAAACTGTGGGTTCATGTTTATAGGGTAGTCTTTCAAAATTTTGATTGCTTCCTAAAACCATAATTTTTCTCCATTATCTAATAGCAAAATTAATATTTAGTGCCATTTTCCAGTATTATTTTACTCATAATCTTTTCTTCATCATTTTCCATCCTTTCCCTCTCGAATTGGTGTTGCTTATGCAGTATGTCCACATTTCCTGAACCTCAATCCGGTTCTCTCGAAGACCTTACTCTGTATGTAGAACAAACATATTTGATTCCAGTCCTGCAGGTAGTCAATTAAGATATCTCGTGATTTGCTATTTCTAGGCATTTATATTTACTTGGGGGAAAATTATGGTGTAATTTGCTTCTAATGTTCTGGGAAAGCTCTCTTTGTTACATGGGGGTTGGTTTCCAAAACATGGTGTCAGAAAGCTGGGGTGGGGGTGTGTGCACATACAGCTCTGTGCTAGGCAAGGAAGTATTCATTAGACTTGTATTCCACAAAGATGCTTTTGCTCCTCAATGCCTGTGATTTTAATTAAAACCTGGAAAGTAAAGAATCCTCTGGTTGTATTAATGCTTTCATTTCCATTAGGATGTTGGAGTGTATAAACACGATCCGAGTTTATAAATTAGTCCTCAGGTGAATAATAAGCGCACAATGCTGCTCAGAAAGCAAAACTCTGCAGGTCCCATCTGTTCTTCCACTCTTCACTCCCATTGCTGCTTTCTTCTCTGGAGGATCTTGATGGAGGGGTTCCTGATGTCTTTACGTCTCTAGCAACATTGTACCTTGACTGTGTTTTTGTTTGTGTTTTTGCAACTGAGTACACAGAACTGTGGCTTGATTCTGGGTAGAGAAAGGGAACTATGAAAAGTTATTTGGATTTGAATCTAAAGCCAAGATAAATAAAAATCTAGTCATGCAACTCCCATCATCTTACACTTCTTGAAACCCTTTAACATTTCATAATTGTGTTCGTGTACACATAGACACACACATTTATCTTTTCAAATTGGGAAAGTCGCGGAGCGGCCATGTGCCCTTGTGTATACACAGTGCTTAATGTGTGTATTGTCATTCTCCATCACATCCATCAAAAAAGGTAACCAGCTAAGCAAATATGGGATTATATGTTAGGTTGTGATACAAAAAACACACAGTTTGAAGTCAAAAATTATTTCAGCGCATGAAAAGGTACGTGCTCAATAGTTTCAGCTTCAGAGAAAACTACTATCAATTAGAGAAAATGATACAAAGTACAAAATGAACCAAGCACTGGACATAAGTCAGGTCTATGGACATACTGGTCTCTTGAAGGTAGAGTGATATAAATTATGAATAAACTCAGACATTTTAAAAAGCAAGTGCTCTTTGGGGAGGAATAAACTTCTAAACATATCTGCTATTGATTGGGATTTAGGTGGCTGCAGTTCCATGAGAGACTTCAGGGAGGGGAGAGCGTGACTTTTTCTATGGCCATGTTTCCCAAAGTGGACAACACTGCCCCCTAGAGGGGGTTCCTGGGACAACCCAGAGGGGCTACAGAGGCTGGTACCTACCTACACTTTATTCTGGATTATGGGCAAACAAACTGCCCAGGTAATAAAATGTCATCTCTTACCCCCTGAAAAGGAGAGAGTAGACTAAACAAGTTTTCAAGAGCTTGGGGTTGATTCTAAAAGTAGAGGTACTTTCTGAGCATTCTGCTTTAGGGGAGTTGCATAACTTTTAGGGTTAAGCTAATTTGTCAACTGCTTTCTATGTCAACCACCACATTGAAGTACTGGTTATACAAAACAAAGCTTTGTTGTCAGGTGTTAAGAGTCTTGAGTACAGACATTGAATATTTGAAGAGAATATACTGTCCTGATTCACTTTGGTCTGTGTCTTAAAAGTGTAGGAATCTCTTATGTGGAAGGACCATTGACAATTCATTGTATATGCCTGGCACACTCAGAGATCAGAATACTGCTAATGGGCACATTGGTAGTGAAGTGTGCCAAAAATGAACTTGTTTCCTCAAAATAAAATATTCATAGCACAACAAACATATGCATGGCAGTTTGATTTTAAAACTGTGCATTTCCATAATTACAAACTACTAAATTATAATCGCATATACTTTTCATAGATAGATAGATGATAGATAAATAGATGATAGATGATTGATAGATAGATAGACAGATAGATGGATGATAGATAGACAGGATTGATTTACTCATCAATGGTTTTCCTCGATGGTGAGACTAGTTCAAGCGCTTGACTGCTAACTAAGCAGTTAGTTCTTTGAGTCAATGCTGAAGCAGCCTTGCAGAAAATCTTGGAAAGCTGTCTTTTAAAAATTCACCATTAAAAATCCAATGGAACACAGTTGAACTTTGACCTACAGGAATCTCCTTGAGTGGGAACTGACTTGATGGTTTTATTCACTCAGAATAAGTATCATTATTATTGTGTCTAAATAGAGAGAGCAAAACATCTGTCAGTTCAATAATTCCTACATATAAAATTCAGTGACATTGAGCGTCAAGGAAGCAATGATGGAATACCAATTGTAACGTTTCAGCGAGCTGATGAAACCCTGCCTGCACATTCTCACCTATGCCAAGGAGTGTGGGAAGCAGCTCTCTGGCCAACCCACTTCAGTAGATTAACATTTTTGTCTGTTTGCCAGCTGTCTATTGCTGAAGGTAACTCAGTAATTCAACAATGGTTGTAGCAGGACAACAACACAGAAATTCAAACTTGATTCATAAGAAGATATGGTGCAAAGGACATCATTGAGGATGTCAGACAGATCTTGACTGAAAGCAGAAACTTCTAGAACAATATTTTACTGACTAGATGGAAGTGTTTGATAGCATTGATCATAATGAACTATGGGGAACACTAAAAAGTTGAGAATTCCAGAACACTTCTTTGTTCCCTTGCAAAACCCATACATGGATCCAAACAGCAGTCATACACCCAGAACAAGTGAATACTGAGTGATTTGAAAACAGGAAAGTGAGATGGATTTGTAGCCATTCACCATACTTATTCAATTTTTATGCCAGGCAAGTGCTCTGAGAAGCTGGACTACATGAAGAAGAATATGTCATCGGGATTGGCAAAGATCTTTGCATTGAACTGTGATATGCAGAAAACACAAGATTGGTTGCTACAAGCCACGAGAACTTGATGAGACTCAAAGACTGCGGTTTTCAGTAGAGGTGACACCTCAATGTAAAGAAAATTAAAAAACACACAATTGGTCCAATAGACAATATTATATTAAACAATATAAAATTAAACAATATTTTATTAAAGAGAAAAGTCTGAAGTTGTGAGGGATTTCATTTGGCTTGGATCCATATTCAATGTTTATGGGTACAGCCCTCAAGACATCAACTGACATGTGAAATCAAGCAAGTCTGCAGCACCAGACTTCTTTAAAGAGTTGCAGAGCAAGGCTTGACTTTGAGGACCAATGTGCCTTCCAGGAACCAAGGTCTTTTCAGCCACTTCATATCAATGAGTAAAGAAGACTGAAAAAGAAATGATGGATTTGAAATGTGATGTGCAAGAAGAATATTGGAAGCACTGTGCACTGCCAGAAGAACAAACACAACTGTCTTGCGAGAAATGTAGCCCAAAAGCTCCCTATAAGCAAGGATGGTGAGACTTTGTCTCAATTGAGGTCTCACTCAACTCTTCCTCAGTCTTTCTTGAAAGTTAATATTTTACCAAAAAAAAAGCACCCCCCCCCGAAAAAAAAGCACCCATCCCACTACTATAGAGTTCATTCTGATACAGAACAATCCTATATAGCATTTAGAAGACTTCTAGAGGAACGGATAGCCTCCTGTTTCTCCGACAAATTTACTGGTGGTTTTGAACAGTACAACAGCTGCCTTACAGTGCTATCAGGCAATTCTTACGGGCATTTTAGGCAAGCAATCATAGTAGTAATAATAATGACAATAATGATAATAATGATACCTTTCATACCAGTACTCTATAACAGTTCACTATTTGAGGAAACTTTCATTTCAAATATAGTATACCTTGTCATCAATCTTGCATGGTTACTGGATCAATGGGTACATATGAGCATATGTGAGAGGAGAAAGTTTGGTTACCTAACACCAAGGTCACATAATGTGTCTCAGAAAAGAGTATATTATGTGATGCATATATCTCATGATTCTATCTGCATCCATGAAGCACAATCTGTGTATCTCCTTATTTTTTGTGTTTGGAACACATTGACCCAAGGTTCTTTTTTCTCCTAAACTCCTACATAACAACTTAATCCTATGTTTGTAAGGATATAAAAGGATATTGAAAGTATATGGATCCTTTTATTCATATTATAGCAAGATTATTTTTATGATAAGTGTTTGTGTCTTCGAGGAGCACCCAGTCAATATGAGCTCTCTTTTGTATCTGGGTTCTGAACAAGTGGAGAAATAAAATAACATAAAGGCAAGATTTCACCCTGCTACCAATAATGGCTAAATGAGATGACACTTTTAATCCAGTTGCCAGGTAAATTTGCTGTCTTGCAGTCACTTGCTTAATGAGGGCGTTTTTCTCCTAGGTATGGGAGGGTTGCACTGAAGCAGACTCCACGCAGGTAGAGTCTTGAATAATGACCACAAGGAGCTCTAGTGGAATTTGTGCTACGTTGTCAGGGGACAGACCTTTTCCAACAAGAAGGGAAGAATGAAACTGATCCTGCCAGTATCCTTGTCTTCCTAAATTTATTACTCAGGCACACCACAGAACCTCCTCAGGGACAATACACTCATGAACTGAGGGAGAGGAGTCAGGAGTATCCTTAGAGAAGATCACCCCATACAGAAACAAAAAGTTCAAACAAGTCATTGTTTCCTACCTAAATGCATGTAGCATCATAAAATAGCATGTCAGAAAGGGGTAGAAGGAATAGGACATGTCTGAACCTAAAACAAATCTTGCTCCCTACGGAGCAAGGGGATGTCTGATTTGTGTTTTAAGAAAATTGGTTTATATTTGAATAGTGACTTAGACTTTGGGTATGTGTATAGTTTTCAATCTATTATCAAGCCTGATTTTGATAAACTGCTAACTGTTTACATGCATGCTTACCAATGCCACTCAGACAGTGCTTGACAGTGATCTGTCCCATTTTTTCAACTCAGAAGCACCTGGAGACAAACTGCACACTGTCCCCATAACCTCTGTGATCAACTGGTGGGGACGGCTGGGTGCAGAAAAGAGAGCAGATAAGTTGCCGTCCCTTATCTTTTGGAAGTCTGCCAGGGAATGTTATTGAGACATGGCTTCAAGTCATTTAAATAGAAATGTCTGGTGACAAAATGAAAACAAATGGAGATGTCAGTGAGACCCCACAGGGGGCTCGGTTTCCTGCTGCCTCCACTCCCCGTGGGAGCTGCAAGCTGGCACTTCTATCGATAGGAACGTCTGGACGTTTGGGGAGAGAGATGTCAGAATTAGCAGAGAGGAGGCGGCTATCCTTCGTAAACTCTCAGGAATGATCTTGAATTGCTAAATCTCTTAGAGGCCAGTATTCAGTTAGCTCAAGAAGATGGGCTTTTTGACTCCCAACGGCTTCCACACTCATCGATCAGTCTAATCGGTATAACTCCTTTAGAAGCACCTTTAGGGACTCCAGAAATAGTACTTCAACCTCCAAGATGCTTTCACTGACCATTCACATTCAAGGAGAATCTACAGACAACAAATGCGGTCTGCTGGCTCCCTTTCTATGTTCAGGTCTGCTTTCTCTCTGAAAGCCCCGTAGTTCTCAGTACTGCTCTCTGCCGGGCCCCACAATGTGCAGCTCCTTTTCCCCTTGCCTCTCCCTGCCCTTTCACTCGCATACTTCTGATAAACAACACTAGAAATTGTGTAGGGGGACTTCTTTGGGACAGGCGGGGATGTCAGAGAAACATCAGGCTCATAACTTCTCTTCTGCCCTGACTCTGTGCCTACTGTTTGCTGGACTCTGAAAGCAGCATTTGGTTTGTAGTCCAGACTCCTATTTCAGCAGGCCTTGGGGAAAATAGAAATCATGAAAGTCTGGTGGAAGTGAGGGTTCGAAGTGAGAAGCAATGGAGATAATTATTTTCAAGAAATTTGTTTTTGGATGGGTTTGAGAGAGAAAGTTAATGATACAACCTTTCATGAAAGGAGCAGAGAGGTCATCTTTTGTCAGGTCAATATTCTGGATGGCAGGGCAGGACTTGTGGAGGGGAGAATCTTCTCTAACTCATATCCCTCTGGATGAGGCAAGATGGGTGGATTCCAAGATTTTTGTTAACATGACCAAATGCTTCAGGAGGAAATTAGTATACTCAGAAAGACTTTAATTTCCTGTAGTTTTGCCTCCCTCAGTGGCTAGCAAATTGCTTGTTGTTAAAATTGATTCGAGAATAGATGAGCAGCACTCTGGTTTTACAAATCAGAATGCCAAGTCAAGAATGAAGAATGGCATGGTGTCCTGATGTGCACGTCCAAATATCCTTGCTCCCTGACCCAATTAAGAGAGGCAAAGAGGGATTCAGGGCAAAAGCTGACCAAGGATAGAGACAAGTTACTTTCTGCTGGTACCTTTGGAGGCAAATAACACAAAAAAAATTATAATTCTAACACGACACCACTTGAAAATGACTTCAAAGGCATTAAAGAGTGGGGGTATGGAGGCATGGATAATTAAATGTTTGCTTGCATATTTTGCTTGCGTTTCTGTATGTTTGCTTCTCCGTAAAAAGAAAAAAAAAAGCTAAACTCTTCCCTATACACTAGTTCCCTACATTCACTTATCAGAATAACTTTGTAACACAAATGTCATTTTTTAAACTTAATTTGACTGCACTCTTACTTTTATATATGCCAAATGGGGGCTGATAATCCTAACTTTATAGAGTTGCTGTGAAAAATGAAATGACCTCGTATAAATTGTACATCAATTTGCATGAAAATTGAAGCAGACACTAAACTGAGATGGAATGGGCAAGAAATAACAAAAGCACATGAGATGGTGTAAGTAGACCAATGAGAAAACCTTACACACCAGAGTAAAATAAATAATAAAGATTAGGGCAGAAATAAATGTATCTTAAAAGCTTAAAAATCTATAGATAAAATCAGCCAGAAGGTTTTTCTTGAGAAGATTGATAAAATTGCTAAACCACTGGCAAATATAACAAAGGAAAGGGAGATAAAAACAAACAATATGAATAAGAAATGAAATGAGTAACATTTTAACAAAACCAAGAGCAAAAAAACAGTATTAAGAAATACTGTGTTATAACAAATTTGAAAATCTACACAAAGTAGAAAAATTGCTCAAAATTCATTACTTACCTAAATTAACAGAGACTAATCCAAAAGATGTTAACAAGTGTAAAACACAAGAATAGATGAAGTCATATAAAACTCCAAACATCCTGAAGTCTGGGACCAGATGGTTTTACTGGGAAATATTGCCAAGCATATAGAGAAGAGTGAACACCAATCCTAGATAAACTATTTAATAATATAGAAGTGGATAATGTACTACCAAGTTCATTTTAAGAAAGTTTAGCCTGTATTCTTAAATCAGAAAAAGGTCTCACAAGTATTAAAAATTATAGCTCAATATCCCCAGGAATATAGGAGTCAATATTTTCAACAATATTCTAGCCAACAGAAGTCAAAACCTACGGAAAAGTCATGGCATTTTAGTTAAAGTAGACTAGAGAAACAGATCCATTGTCTCATACATGTATAAGAGAAAGCTTTTTTTTAACATGTGTAAGAGAAAGCTTTGTTTCAAAGAAAAAGTATATACTAAGAGAACATCCGAATCCAGTCTAAGATCGAGACCATAAATTTGATATTAGCCCATATGTCTGATACTAATCCATAAATTCCTCTTCAGACTCATGCAAAGGAAGATCACAGGCCAGTGGGTGAAAAGTCTTGTGGATTCAGTGATGGTGGAAGAATCACGGTGCTGGTGTGGTCTCAATGTGGTTCCTCCAGTTCCAGGGCTCTGGCAGCATCAGCATAGCTCTATGTGGCTAGTCAGTAGGAAGAGAAAGCAGAGTGAGAGAATGTGCCCAGCCTCCAGGGAGAAGACAGGAGTTCCCAGGATTTTCAAGAGAAGGCCATGCCAACATACAGCCCTCAATGGCTATGACGTGATTGCCAGACTGTACTCTACCCCTTTGCTTAAATTAAGAAGCCAGAAATGCAATCAAGTGCTTACAGACACTTGATTTTTGATGAAGGACTAACTTTTATTAAGTGGAGAAAGGATATTCTTCAATAAACCATATTGGAAAAATTAATGAAACAAGACTTTTTAAAGCATTCCACATACAATAAAAATTTAATATGGATTGAAGACCCAATCATAAACCCTAGAATCTTAAAAGCCATCAATGAAAAACTAATGACAAATATAGGAGCCCTAATACAAAGGATAAATACACTGCTATACATAATGTAAAATTTCCACCCTGTTGAAGACAGAATACAGGACTGGGACCTTCTAAAAATATGACATTTATGCAAATAAAAATATTTTATTTAAAGTTAGACCACACATTGGATAAATATTAGCCATTATTATCATTATGGTTATTGTTATTTTCTCCATGATACAGGTAAATATACTGCATTGGATTATCATTTCATTAAATTTTCACTTAAACACATTAATAGTGTGAGGAGTTCTTTTAAACAATGAACTCGTCTTCTGTGATCCCTAAACTTGTGTTCAATGAACAAATTTCAATTTTCTCTTTTCTCTTAAAAAATACTTTAAGATATGTGTGCTATCAAGTCCCATTAAATGTCTGCACAGTAGCTCATTGTGTGCCAGTTTTCATTGCTGAGAAAGAAGAATGTAAGACAGCCACTCTCGAGTCAGTTGAAGAGCTATATTACACAGCTTGTTAAATTCTGATTATTCCAGAAGATACCTACATGCAAGCCTGCTACTGGTTCTTATGACAAAATCACAACGAACATAGAAGCTTAACTAATTGTCATGTCTTATCTTTAAAAATATTTGAAAAGTATTCTTGACTCATGGTGTGAGAAGGTGACTATGCCCATCTACACATACATGGATATATGCCCACCTATGCCCACATATCCATACACAGTAGTCTCCCTGTCTCCCCTTCCCTACGGGGATCCCTTAATGTTGTCCGTGGATGCTTAAGACTGGGGGCAGTACAGAAGCCTAGAGAGACCATGGTTTTCTCCTACACATACAGGTGGCAAATTCCTAGGGAAACCTTAAACTCTCGCCTGCCGAAGGTCAGGGTCTACTGGGTCTTTGAGGTGCATGCTCAAAGAAGAAGGAAAAAGGTACAGCTTTGCATCAGAGCTGAAGACACGACTGTCCTCAAGGAACTCACAGTGGGGTTGTGGAGGGAGGTGGCAATCTTAATAATTGCTGGTTGATAGGAGTACCTCAAACTGCAGAAAGCCAGGCTGAGGATTAGGGGGGTTAGTCTGGGCGCATGGGTGTGGTAATCTAAGGATTTGGTCCAGGCGTGTACGCAAGAGAAATTAATGCTCTGGTTGACGGGTGCAGCCCTTTCCTGAGTTAGAATGGCTGTCTCCAGGCCTGCATCCGTGAAGACTTTTTCCTTGGCCTTCTTCGATAGTCAATGAAAGTCGCAGCCCTACACGATGGTAATTGGAAACGGCTCCCGACGCAGTTTAGAAACTTGGAAATTACCTCTCTCCACGCTTACTGGCAAACGGGCAAGACCTTGCCCATGGAGTCTCTTAAATCTACCACTGGAATAGGTTTTCTTAGAGGAGGGAAGTGTTGGTTTAGTGGCTCCCTGCTTGTTCAAAAGAGGCTTTGAAGTGGCCGTGGGGGGGGGGGGGGAGCTGCACTGTGACCCTTGCATGATGGGCCTGGCCAAACACATCACGAAACGAATATTGGGGTGATATTGCATGACTCCCCCAAAAGCCTCAAAGAACATTAAGCCATCTGGGAATTTTTAAGTGATGTTCAACTGCATATTTATGAAACTCTCATTTTTGGGGGGAGATAAGCTTAATCAAGAAAGACCATAACGTTGAGATTGTATATAATCTGAGTCCTTTTCTAACTGTGTTGGCTATATACAGAGGTGCTTGGGGTGACATTCTAGGCAGAGCCAGCCTATGACCTCAGGCTGACCCAGCAGCTACCGCTGTAGGGACGGTGGTTGTCCCATGGAGTGTACACAAACGGTAGGACCACAGCTGGAAGGCTGCCTCTGGATCCAAAGAACAAACTGCTGCCAGTGACTCTCTGAGCAGGCTGTGATGTACTTTATACACAGAGAATCCGTGCCGCGCCTCCAACTCCGCCAAGTGGCGCCTGGTTCTGACGGGAAACTAGGATAGCCTGAGGGATTTCTGTATTTCACCTCTCACATTTCCCTGACAACCTCCTGTACAGAAGTGTAAAGAGATACAGACTCAACGCAAAACAAAATAAAAGCACAGTTAAAACAGAAATGAACTAAGGTTAAAGGGACACTCCGTGACAAAAAATACTAGTCACAGTGAATGAATGTATGTCTGTACTCTAGCTCTATGGTTGACTTTAAAGGCAATATGGAGTGATATTCAAATAGGCAGGTTAGTTCCCTAGAGTTAACTGTAATTGAATTTGACCTGTATTATTTATTGATGTCACTTGTGTTTATTCAAGAATCTTTTCCCCCTATTACTCTGAATCCAAATATTCTATTTTCTTCCTTCTATATTTAGTCATCAGTCTTGAAAATCACCAACATTTTGTTTACTTTCTCTGAAGACCTTGAAAGTATAAGAAAAAAACATGCAAAATGGTTCTTGTGAAGTGTGCATTTAAAGTACCCCATGATTACCTGAAAGGGTTTTAGAGGCACCTTTAAGTCTTCTCTCCCAGCTTTTAATATATCAAAAATATACCTAAAGTTTATGCAGTTATTTGTAATTTTTCAGCACTATATAAAATAACACATATGGATTCTGCAAAGGTAAACCTTACAAAAGATAGAGACTCTACTTAACCATTTCCTGCAAAAGAAAACCAAAGCTTAAAGAGGTTAATTCATTCTTTGATGTTCACCAGATAGAACTAGGTCATAACTCTAACAGTATCTTATTTTTCTCTTTGCTCTAAATATACCTAGTTGTGTTCCTAGTGGTGATTATTACATCGCTTTAATTCTACCTTTCTCTGTTCTGTAATCCATCACTTTCAATAGTATCCTAAGCAAAACTAAAACAAGCTCACTGCTATCAAGTCAGTGCTGACACAGAATGTCCTATTGGGCAAGGTAGACTTGCCCTTGTGAGTATTCAAAACTATAATTCTTTATGGGAGTTGAAAGCTTCATCATACAGCAGCTGGTGGTTTTGAACTGCTGACTTTGTGGTTAGCAGTCCAGCGTGTCATCACTATGCCACATCCAGACAATATTTATAAAAAATAAATCAGGGTGGGATGGGAAATATGGGGAGCTGGAACTGGGGGTCTAAGTGGAGGGAGAATGTTTGAGAGTGATGATGGCAACAAGTGTGCAAATGTGATCTGTGTACAATTGACATGCGTATTGATCGTGATGGGAATTGTATGAGTCCCCAATAAAATGATTTGTAATAAATAAATAAATCACATAAGGCTATTTATTCCCTACTCAACAATCTGTGCTGGACTCCCAGTGTGAGCCCAATTTGTGCTGTTCTTTTTCAGTATTTGTCAACTCAAGTTTCACTGGCCTGTCAATGACTAAAACACACCCTCTTTATTTTCACCTTTATAAATTTTCCTACTTTTTTTTTCTCTACCAGCCACTGTCGGTTATGAGATATATGTGAGAATTACACACTTCTTATTCACATCGCAGTGCAAATGTCATATAGCATTGCAGGTGCATTTGTCCAATCAAGAGTCTATATGATACAAGTAATCAGAAATGATGTTTTTCATTTACTTGCTTGCCTGCTTGTCACTTTTATGTTGCTTCCTCACCAACACTCTAAATGAAAATCCCACAAGAGATAAGGATTGTCCTTTTTGGTCTTTATTGAGTATCTAAAACCGAGGACAGTGCCTGAAGGTTTGATATACAGTAAAGGATTAGTTTTGAAAGCAAAGTTCAAAATCCTCAATCATTTCTGCACATCATGCTCATTCAAAATATCAGGTTTGTGTGCCAAGATAAGTACTAATTAAATACTACATGAAACATGCATGATGTATGCTAAAGGAATAAAAGTGTGATATTAGTTTTATACAGTGTGATTCAGACTATAAGTACAAACATTGCAGTAAAACAGACCAAAAACTAACACTGATAGTATTGTGTCATTCTCCCTAGTGTTGTGCATTTCCTCAATTTGATACAGTGAGCATAGTTTACTTTTACAATCAAGATTAAAAACATTTTTGAAGTGAATAGTAATAAAAGTTTAAAGAGTTTTCTGGAAGAATTGTTTTTGCATTTATCCCAATATTTCCATGGAAGTGATATCACACTGCTCACAGGTCATAGACACCAGTTCTTCTACTGCACCTCAGGTGAAGATTTTTAGTTCCTGTATTCAGAACGCAATTCAGTGTATTTATATCTTGCAGCACTCTATATTATGTATAATTTTCTAGGAATGATGTAAATGAAGCAGAGTGAAGTGGAATTATCTTCTTCCACTTTCTAGATAATTCCTAGATGCTTATTACTGCTTAAGTTTTCATCAGATTTTTTTGACAACTCATATTATGGAATTAGAAACCTAGTCGATTTTCTTCACAGGCACTGTTATTATTTTTTCACTTTCTCACCTCATGCATGTATATGGTAATTTTTTAAAAAATTCTCTAGCAAAGTCTAATGTCGTATGTAAATGAATTCCATTGATTTAGGTGTGTTCATCCTTGTAGCATATTGAATTGTTCCTGATAGTATCACCCAGGTAAGTTGGGTTTGTTTTAAAAAAAAAAAAAGACACAAAACCATTTGTTAGTGTATTGTTTCCTCATTTGAACTATTTGAAATAGGTAGTGTAGGGTCAGGGACAAAAAGCCAATGCCAAACTTGGAGATGCTTCCTCTGAGTTTTTACCGATCCACTTATTAGATACATCCCATGGTTTCTATTGATTAATTAGTTAAAGCCTCATTAATGATGTGATCCAGTTCACATACCTTGAAAGCTACCAGTACAGAGACCGGGAGGCTTCTGAGAAGGACCCCAATGAAAGCCAGAATTTTCCATCTGTATAAAACCTGAACAATTGTCTGATTAAAAAAATTGTGAAAATTCTATATTGGCTTGGTCATTGGGGATCTACTATAGCACTTAATAAGCATTGCAATATGACTTAAGAATCTAACACCGGGGCTGAACCCCGGTGGTGTAGTGGTTGTGCGCGGGACTGCGGCCCACTGGGATGGAGGTTCGATTCCAGCTCCATGGAGCAAAGGCTGGGTCTCCTACTCCCACCACCTCAGGGCAGTGATGCCCCCACCGCCCCCCAAAAAAAGAATCTAACACCAAATTATATAGTTTACATAAGTCTTAGTTATCTTATTAAAGTTGAAATACTTTCAATCATAATCTTTATCATCATGTATTTCCCTGAAAATAAAATAGAAAACAAACGAAAACAATAATGCTCCCAGCGATTAATTTATTTTGATTGCAAGGGTTATCTGTACATCTTAGGTCCCATTGTGTCTTACCAGGAAGACTAAAGATCATTTAAAACAAACAAAATATCAATTAAAGCAAGTGGATACCCTTTTCCAACTTTTTTGCCCATCACATTTTTATTCTACACTTTCCAAAAAATCCTCCTTAACAGAAAAGCCATTAAAAATCTAATTAAAATTGCTCTGTTTTCTGTCTGTCATCTTCCATAAAAATAATCTTTGTCCTCAGTGGCAGAATCTTGTTTTCTTATCCTACCTCTCGTAATATTGACCTAAGAATCTTTTCATTGGATATAACAATTTAGAAGTGTGGTCTCTTCCTCTCTTTCACACCTTGCCTTTGATTGCAGTTATTAGTCTGGGTTATGCGCTCACTGTTACATTTCATTTTCATTAATCAAATCAATACATTTATTGGGAACTGGGTTCCAACCACAGTATTTTCTTACCTGCTGCAGAGAACACACAGGATCCTGATGTTGCCATGGTTAAGTGTCTGGCTATTCACAATAGGTTTGTGGTTTTAACCCAGCAGTTTCATGGGGGAAAGATCCGATTACCTAATTTCACAAAGATTGTAGTTAAGAAAACCCTAATGTGCTACATGTGGTTGCCATGAGAAGAAAGAGTGATAACTAGCTTTATGCAAGAAAACTTGCAATATACATTGCAGCTATCAATGTAGTCCACTTGCTATCATAACTTTTAGTAAAAACTTACACCGAAACCTACTGCTCAAATAAATAATAGAATAAAAGCCACATTAACACAATGTCTATGAATGCAAATTGATTCTTGATGGGTGTGGACAAGCACTGTGTTCTCCATTGGTTTACAACTGCCTCAAAAATAATCAGGCTTATGGACACAAATACGTCGATGAAATCCAAACTTTTCTCTCCCTTCCCCTAAAATATGGCCTATTAGTACCGAGTAAGCAAAAACCACAGAAACCATAGGGATAAAAAGACCAAAGTGAATGTCAGAAGAGACATTGAAACGTGTCCTTGAACATAAAGTAGTCAAAGCAAATGGCCGATATGAAGACGAAAGGTGATAAAGAGACCACTTCATAGGGCAGCTCCAAAAGACAAGCAGAGTATTATAAGGAAATCTGAAAAAAGGCTGGATTTAGAAAGCTTTAAACAAGGCTGGATTTAGAAAGAGCAAACTGAAAGAAGCGAAGGAAAAACAAACAAACAAACATCTGAGCCTGCTGTCGCAATATTTAAGGATTCCATGGGTAAAATATAGAGCAATGTAAGATGAATCAAGAGAAAATGGAAGGTATATAAAGAATACAAATGTAGCAAAAATGTGTTCCATATACAGTCATTTCAGCAGGTGACATATGAAGAAGAACCCGTGGCATTGAAACACAAACCATATTGAAGGTGTTAGTTGACACTAAGGCTACAGAATGCAAACAGCGATGTATCAAATAGCTGATAAACACCAGAAGCATTCAGTCTACGAAGAAATTTGGTAGAAAACCACAGGCCATACTCAACTGAAAAGAGATCCATATTTATATCCATTCCAAAGAAAGATGAACCAATAGGATGTAGAAATTGTGAGACATATCATTATTCCCACATGCAAGTAATGATTTTGCTGATGATTAGACAACAGTTTAGCAGTACATCTACAGGGAACTACCAGAAATTCAAGTTGGACTCAAAATAGGACATAAGTTCAAGAATATCATTGATGATGTCAGATGAATTCTGATTTAAGCGAGAGAAAACCAGGAAAAAAATTTACCTGTGCTTTATTTACTGTGCAAAAACAATAGACTGTGTGGATCATAACACAGTATGGGATGGGTAACATTGAAATTCCATAAGACTTCAATGTACTCATGTGAAAAGTTTATATAAACCCAGAAGCAATTATTTAAACATGCAAAGGAATACTGAGGTTTAAGTCAAGAAAGTTCTGTGTTTAACTGTAACACCTTTTCAATCTGTATTCTGAGAAAATGATTTCAGAAAATGAACTATCTGAAGAAGAATGTACCATCAGGATTAAGGAAAGCTTATTAACAATCTGAAACATGAGGTTGAAGCAATTGTTGATGAAAAATCAATTTTCAAACCTTAAGTATGGAATGCAACACAAAATTTTTACAATTGTACGGATAGACCTCATCATGAGAAAGGGAGAAAAGAGTTATGCTGTTTGGGATTTCATTTTTCTTGAACACACAATCAGTGCTCAGAAAATCAGCTGCCAGGAAAGCAAACTATTTATTGGATTAGATAAAAAACCTCTTTAAATTGTTGAAGATGCAGGATTTAACTTTGAGGATTAAGATATTGTGACCAAAGTCATGGCATTTTCAATATCCTTAGATAGTGCCAGTGTTGAATAAAGAAGATATCAATGCATTTGAATTATGGTGTTGGTCAAGAATATTGAAAGTTTCATGGACTGCCATAAGAACAAGTAAATATTTACTGGAGGAAGTACAGCTAGGATGTTCCATGGATGCGAGGATAGTGAGACAGTGTGTCTCATACTTCGGACATAATATCAGGAGAGTTCAGTCCCCAATACTTCATAAAGTGGAGATTCAATGGGGGAAAAAATGGAAAACCTTCAACAAGATAGATTGGCCCATTAACTACAACAATTATCTCAAACATCTCATTTGAAAAGAAGGTCAGAACCACACAGTGTTTCATTCTGCTGCATATAGTGTCACTATGAACTGGAACTGGTTAGACACCATCTTGCAATGACAATAAGCAAATGTGTTATCATCAGGTTAAACTTGACTCAATCCATTGAAACTTCTGAATTTAATTTTACTGATAGATTCCATACTTAAGAATGGTCATGCAATATTTTGAGAAGCTCATGCAAACTCATCACAGCAAAAAGCCTGGCTTGTTTAGACAATGTTCCAGAACAGGAAACAAAACATTTTGTCTTATCCACAGCTCCATGGTTTAATTGAAATGCTAAGAAAGTTGTAGTGATACATTTTAGAGTATCAAAACTCAACTGCAAGAGGATAAACATGCAAGTTTGTGGGAAAAAATGCAACAACTTTTGGAAAGAAATCTAATATTTTAATTACTTCATCCTTCAGATCATATGGTTTATCTATTTGTTTTGATTTGGGTTTACTCTGTGTGATAATAAAAAAACTAAGCTTGCACATTTTTTGGTATAGTACAGATTTAAAACTCCAGAATTCTAGAACTCTTGTGTGTGTGTGTGTGTGTGTGTGTGTGTGAGCATCACTGCCACTGGTGGTTGTGGGCACTACCCAGTGCTGCTCCTGATAGCCACCGCAGGATTTGAACCGCCAAGCCCGTGGGCTGCCGTCCCACACTCAACCACTTACGCCACCGGGGCTCAGCCCAATTCTAGAACTTTTAAAAGAGGGCAAGTTGATTAGTCATCGAATCCAGTAAATCTTCTAGGACCCACGTTTTTGCTCTGATACATCTTGAAGTGTTCAGAACAAAACTCTAAGCACAAGTATATTTAAGATACTCTTAAGAGTTTCATTTAAAAATACAGGCTTCAGAAAACAAAGATACCACAATTAGAAACATTTACACAAGACATTAATTGAGTGAATTTTGTACATTCTATTTTGCAATGGCAGTGATTGGAACTTCCTTAACATTTGTCACTATCTGAGATATTCAAGGGCTCAGACACTGGGAGTATCAAGTCACTTATTGTTATCCACTTGGCATTTATTGTATCAGATAACAAATCAAATGTTTAAAACAATTTATGGGGACCCAATGAGCTCTATGGAGGAGTAAAATTTGAACATGCCCTCAGATTGCTATGAGTGTAAAGGATTGAAATTCCTAGTTAGTAGTTTGTCATTTAACTGAGTATACATGAAGTATGCGTAGGAAAAAATTAAGACAGATCTTTTGACAGTCTGGATTTGCATAAGCATCTAGTCCAGGAAACAACATAATACTATCTTGGGATTTTATTAGAAGTATGCCATCTAGTGGAAGGCAATACATTTTTCACACTCTAGGAAAATACATATGCTAACTTGGGAAAGAGTTATAAAGCTCAAACAATTGTAAATTCCTTTTTCTCAGATAATCAACCACTTGATGTTTAAAAAGAACAGTACACATTAAAGACTTATTCAAAATGCAATGGACTGGTAAATATCAGATACTCAATGAAAGACACTATGTTATGTGGGATATTTTCACCAACTGAATAATGACCTATTCTATAATCTTCAGGACTCTGTTCCACTTAAGGAAGTATTTAATCTTCCTTTTCGATGTGATTTACTTTCTACATTTACATTCACTATATATGTACACCTTTTATTTATAAATAATTTCTTCCTCAATTCACCTATAGATTATTCTAGTCTCTATGGAACTTGTTATGAGAAGCTATGCCCAAGCACCAAGTCTAAGAAGAGGAAGAAAAGACTACCAATGTGTTAATTCAAACTCACAGTAACTCTGAATAGAACTGCTCCTAGTGTTTCTGAGACTTTAACTATTGATGTGAGCAAACACCATTATTTTGCTCTTGTGGCTGGTTGGAGGGTTTGAGCTACCATCTTGCAGTTAGCAATCCAACGCTTAACCCACCATGTCACCAGGGATTCTTAACAAACAGTGGAAAACATCATTAAAGAGCTAATCCTAAACACTTTTCTTTCGTGATGCTACTAGTTTAGTTTCACAGATGATGAAGCTGAGGTAGAGAAATGAACTTTCTGATAACTTCAGAATAAATAAAATTATAGCCAAGAAAAATTTTAGTTCCTACCCAACATGCATTTTTAAATAACTTCATTATGTATAGATCTTCATTCTAATTTCAAACTACAATCCCACTGAACTTACTTGTACCTTTTCTGTTATCTGAGTCTGTTTACACTTGACCAATGAATCGATTGCTTTGAAGACACCCGTTTCTTCTCAGTTCTCTTAACAATCTATTTCTTCACTGTTGATTGAATTCTATTTCTGACTTTGTTCAGATCGCCAGGTCTGCTGTTCTTTGATCTAGTATGTTTATGCTAAGATTAATGTCTAGACATCAGAAACTGACACTGTCGGCATTTTAGACATTTTTCAAAGATGAATTTCAACAGCAATCCTTTTGATTTCTTCATATGTTTGCTGATTTCTGTATTTGTGTCTTTATCAACACGCATATCTCATGCTCCAGCAGCAAGTCATTTTCAAAGGTGAATGACAGTCCTTGTGCTGCCCAGTGTTCCTAAGGGACACCTGTCAGCTGAGGCTGAAGCCCAAGGGGAGCATGTAGCCTGCTCACAGTCACCTGGCGACACTTTCCTCAGGCAGTTCCAACTATACATGCTTAGAGTGGATATGGGATGCAGATCTGTCTCTAGTGAGTTATCAGAGGAGACTATAAAATATCTTCCCATCATCATTTCTGAATAACAGTTTCTCGCGCAGAGTTATTTCCAGCATCCCCATCAAAATCTCAGACAGTGGTATTTTTCTAGCAGATTTTGCAAGAGGAATACCTTTGTTATCTTTAGTAGGCTTATTTCAACTAGCAATATAAACAGGCTTAGGGAGAGAAACACAGAGGATAAAGGGGCAATGTGACCTTTACCTAATTTCGTAGCAGTAAACAGATGGGTGTAGAGGGTGATCTGGTCCAAATAAAATGAGTTGATTGTCAAGATCAAAAGATGACTAATGAAAAAGGACAGAAAGGTTTCGTCCAGGTGGTTTCAGAGATCTGATATATAGGAGTGATTGGGTATGCTAAGGAATTTATTTCTGTCTGAAGTGGGATCTCAAAACTCATGACCTCTGAGTTGATGCCAACTCACAGCAAACCCCCACCACAGAAAAGAAGCACCCTGGTGAGTATCTGAAGCTGTGACTCCTTAAAAAACCTTATTAGGGTCCTCTCTACCTTATTTACATACTCACACTCAGTCAAAGTTTCCATTCTCTCAATAACACGTTCGACTGTGTTAGAACCCATCGCCACAGGCACTGTTTCAACCTGTCCTTCCCAGGGTCTGCCTCTTGTTTGCTGCTCCTCTACTTTCCTGAGCATGATGGTTTGTCCTAAGGTCCAGTCTCTCCAGAAAAGTATCCTCACTGAGAGGAAATCTCACTAACTTAGCCTTTAAGGAGTACTCGAGTTGTGTTTTTCAAGAACTGTTTGCTCTTTTGGTAGTCTATGATATCTCCAATATTCCTCTTGAGCACCATAATTCAAAGGCAAAACTCTTCTCTAGTCCACTCATTTCTTTTTTCTTTTTTTAATTTTATTGGGGGCTCTCACAGCTACTACGACATTCAGTCCATCATTTGTATCAAGCACATTTGCACACATATTTCCACATACATTTCCCAATATTTTCCACTTGAGCCCTTGATACAAGCTCCTCTTTAAAAAAAATAAATAGCCTCCTCTTTCCCCTCTCCCCCCCCTTTTTTTAAACTAATCATTTTATTGGGGGGCCCCTACAACTCCCATCAAAATCCCTAACAACATCAGTTGTGTGCAGGCCACTTTTACACACCCATTGTCATCATCACTCTCAAAACATTCTCCCTCCCTCCAGGCCCCCATTATCAGCTCCCTATATTACCCTTCCTCCCCCCCTTCCCCTTGAACCCTTAGTAATTTACAAATTATTTTTTTATCCTGTACCACTGTCCAATGTGTCCCAACACTCGCTTCCCTGTTGTCTGTGCCCTAGAGAGGAGGCTACGTGTAGATCCCTGAAGTTGGTTCTCCCTTTCTATTCCTCCATCCCTCCACCCTCCTGGTATTACCACTCCTATTACTAGTCTTGATGGATCATCTATCCTAAGTTTCCCATATTTCCAACTTCACTGTCCATCTCCTGGTCTAGCTGGATTTATGTGGTAGAATTGGGGTCATGATAGTGGGTGGGAGGCAGCACGGGAACTAGAGGAAGGTTGCATATTTCGTAGCTCCTACCCTGTATCTTAACTGACTCATCTCCTCCTTGTAACCCCTCTGTAAAAGGATATCACCTCACCTATTGATGGGCTTTGGGTCCCCAATCTGTACACCCCTCATTAATAATAATATAATTTTAGCTCATTGATGCTTGACACCGGATCACTCTTTTCAATAGTCAGATTTCATACAGATACGGGACAACTGAAAATCTTGTGACTTGGCTGAGGGGCATTTCAGTCCTCAAGGTCACATCCTTTCTTTTCTAATACTTTATTTTTTAATTAAAATTTATTTTTTAGACCTCTCTTTTCTAATGCTTTTCAGAGGTCTTGTGCAGCAGATATACCCAGTTCAATGTGTTGAATATCTTGACCGATGTTTCCATATCCATTGACTGTGGATGTAAATAAGGTGAAATTCTTGACAACTTCGATCTTTTCTCCATTCTCATGATATTAACTGTTGCTCTGCTTGTGAGAAATTCATTCTCCTTTACATTGGGTTGTAACCCACCCTGAGGACTGAAATCTTTGATTATCATCAACAAATGCTTCAAACATTGTCAGCAATCAATTGCAGGTTACTAAGTCTTTCTGCAATCCTGGTATCACATCATTATTTATATAATAGTTTGTCTGATTATGTGCTTAGCATATAGATTGAATAAATATCATGAGAAGATACAACCCTGGCACACACCTTTCCTCATTTTGAAACATTTGTTTTCTTTGCACAACTGCTTCTGGATCTGTGTACAAGTTCAGAATGAGCACAATGAAGTGTTCTGGAATTCCCATTATTCCCAAGGCTGTCCACAGTTTATTTTGATCTGAACAATCAATGGTATGAATCATATTGTGGATGATGCTATTATATGTAATATCACTAGCAATAATAGCTATTTATATATTTTTCTGCATGGTTTTATATAAATGCTTGGGTTTTAAATGATTTCCATATATCACTTCATTTAATCTTCTAGACCAAATGGAAACAAAGTATGTAGAACTGTTTATAAAATCTTGGATATTCCTTGAGGCTCACTGGCCCAACCCAATCACAGAAGTAAAATGGGTGCACAAGCAAATGTGGTGAGGAAAGCTGATGGTGCCCAGCCATCAGAGGATATATCTGGGCTCTTTAAAGCCTGAAGATAAGCAATAGACCATTTACCTGAGAAGAGACCACAGCCACAGAGAAGAAGCACAACAGCCAGCATGCTCACATGGTGGTGAAAGTGGTGAAAGGTCTAGGCAATAGACATCAAATGGGTAAAAAGAAAACATATATCACAGTGTGCACACGTGAGGACATGTGGGAGCATGAGCAAGAGTGGTGAAGAAAGCAGATGGTGACCAGCTATCAAAAGATATAACATCTGGGGTCTTAAAGGCTTGAGCATAAACAAGCAGCCATCTAGCTCAGAAGAAACAAAACCCACCATAAAAGAAGATCACTTGCCTGTGTGATCATGAGGTCCTGAAACAATAAGGTATCAAAGAACAAAAATCAAAATCGATGTACCAATTGACTCCTGATATCTCTGAAGACAAATGGATACAGAGGCAAATAGAATAGAAGAAAGGATGGTACCCAGCTACTAAATGATTAAATGTCTGGAGTCTCAAAGACTTGAAGATAATCGAGACATCATTCAGCACAGAAACAACAAAGCCCACATGGAAGAAGCACACTAGCATGCGTGATCAAGAGGGGCTGAAGGGAGCAGATATCAGACACCAAAGAACAAGAATCACATCATTACAAAGGAGGAAGAGAGCAGGGTGGGGACTTAAGACCCACTGGTGGGTAATTGGTCACTCCTTTATAGGGGATTCACGGAGAGGAGACAGACCAATCAAGGGGCAGCTGAGCAGTGATGATGCATACAAGTTTCCTCTAGCTCCTGAAGTCTTCCTTCCCTCCCCTAACCATCATGGTCCCAACTCTACCTTGCAAATACAGATGGACTGGAGAGGTACACTAGTATAGAGAGGAGCTGGAGATATGGGGAAACCAGGATGGATGAGCCCCTTCCAGCCAATGGTTACATTGGAGCTGCTGGAAGGGTAGAGAGAAGGTGGGGTGGAAAGATGGAACCAACGACAAGAATATATACATAAGGTCATATTTGAAGGAGGGCATCAAAGGAGTGGGTTGGGGGAGAGGTCCGGCAGTGTAAGATATGACAGAACAATAACAATGTATAAAGTATTGAGGGTTGGTGGGAAGGAGAGAGCAGGGGAAGAGGGGAAGGAAAAGATAAGCCGATACTAGGGGCTTAAGGGAAAAGGTGGATGATTGGAGAATAATAATAAGAGTGGACATGTGAGGGTGCTTGACACTATGATTATTTATGTATTGTGAAAAATGATGTATGAGCCCCCAATAAAATGATTTTTAAAAAATAACACAAGGCAAAAAAAAAAATCTTCAATAAGGTACAGAGTCAGTTTGTGAACATGAAGACACAAGCTGGAATGTTCATCCTCGCCACTATCCCAACCCCTTAGCTTGCATTGTAATGTTAAGCTATGACTAAAAGTATCTTTACTCTTACTTCGAAAATGAAAAAAACAACCCTGAGGCTTAGAACATACGTTTTTCCGAGCCTCGATAACCAACTCAATGTTGCTACTGACATTTACTTTCAGCTTGAAACTAGATGGAGTAAAAATGGTCTTTCTCTTCTCTCTGCCTTTTTGAGTGTCAAGAGCCATCTCAGTTACAACTGTCTGCAATGAACACAAATCTATAAATATTTCTTTTGCCTGAATATCGTTAGCTCTCCACTCGCAGAGTTATGTACCCTCTTAGCTAATAACTGGAGTCTACAAAAACTCTGGGAATTCTGATGGGTCAGTGAACACAAATTAAAATCAAGATGTGTTTATGGAGTTGTTCTAATTGTATAAAAAAGTCTCTGCTTTATGATTCTGTAATGTAGACAGTGAGCTAAGTTACTGCCCCAGCCCTTGTGAAGCTTACATCAGCGTGTCCTGACCGCTCTGGACTTTTAAAGAGCTCAGTAAATAGTCTGGATGAATAAATTCCTGAATGGATAAACGGTGTTGTGAAGACAGCTTTCCCTAGACATCAAGGAGACTTCAAAAAGATAGAATACACACTCTCTTACTCCAGATAATTTACAGTCAAGTTGAAGAGAAAATGCAAACACTTCACAGTGGCAGACCCAATTACTTTTCACCACATTAATGGGGACTTTGTGACCCTTTGTGTTCAGAGCCATCGTCTGAGGAAAACCACAGTCTAACCTGGAGTGGGAAAGATCCCCACACTTGCTTCTGACCCCAAAGCACCCAGCACCAGCATTTGTGGGAAACTGATGTGTAGGAACCACTAAACAGTTTCCACTTTACAGTATTACCCGTTTTATGAAGCAGGAAGGCTATAATTGTTAATTCTTTAATTTAAGCATTAATATTGTGGTCTCATGTCCTGTAAATTAAAGCTGTATAATGTCCAAAAGTTGGCACATAGAGCATTCCACATCTTGAATTAAATATAGCTCAAGACAAGCATCCTGGCTATGTCTAGGGTCTGTTCGTCTTTTCTTTATTTCCAGGAAAAAGGGAATGTACCCATATTCCTTCAGTCTGTCACCCCATTCCTTACTTTGACATCTTTTTTTTCAACTCGAATTTTTTTCTCAGTTAATTTATACCTGTCAATATGTTTCTATTGATTGTATAGAAGCTGGCTGTTAATATTAACTCCAGAACATGAACTTAGCCCCAGAGTAATACATACATTGAGTATGTCTTGGGGAAGAAAAGGATGGTTTCCTCAAAGTATTGGTGATGAACCGTTTGCCGTGCTACCAGAGCCAACTTCAGTACTTCTTTGGCCCAAAATGTAGTAGTCATTGTTCAAGATATTTTTGAAATTTTGGGAAATATTGAGACTTTCATGGGCATTAGAGTAGGGATGGATTCAGAACCATGCATTCAACATTTCCATCTTTTCCTAGACGTTTGTAGTGGAGTGAATTATGTGCTATGACTCTTCCAGCCAGAGGTTTGATCTTAAAGGTGATTGGCCTGATGGGTTCTCTTAAGGAGAGGTGGGTAAAGGTGTCAGTAGAATTATAGGTGAGGTACTGTCTCCTTCTGAGGGATTTCTAGCAGAGTTCATTGTAATTGTAACAACGTGAAATGATACTGTGGCGTTTGGTCAAGTTTGCCCTCCCGCTGGTTTTCATATAAGTTGTTGTGGCATTAGCAAGGACTAAAAATAATCACACTATTAATAATAAAGGAACCAGGAATGGAGTGTGTTCTTTAGCCCCTGAGATCCCTACATTTTCAGGCTCCTTGATCCAGCAAGAGAAAGTTACAAAATCAGAGAAGTGAACAGGTATTAAGAAGCACCAAAAGTAACACCAAGTACCAGATCACAAGGCAGAGTGCTGGACAAACTATTGGAGCAAACCAATCTGAGTGCCTTCAGACAGGAGTTTTGCTTGCAGAGTGGGGTGCATCCAGTCTCTTAATTGGGGGAGCTATGCCTGCTTAGAGTCTGGGCTCCCTCCAGTCTTAATTGAGCTGGGATTTCGGACCCATGGAGCTAGAGTTGGGTAGCTTGAGGCCAAGACTATGACAGAATATCATTGTCCTTTGGGCATTATTGGGAGCCCCCAAAGAACTTTGCTCAAACAAGCAGAGGTCAGACAAAGAAGAGGGGGGGGGCCTCGTGTGTGCTGTAAAGTGCCAGTCCTCAGCAAAAATGGTGTCCTGGGCATATCTGATCCTAAACTGTAACCTAGTATTTTTTCTAATAAAGATTAAGGTCATAAGTATGGTCTGTAAGTTTTTTTGTGGCCATTAAAACCTAGTATATAACACAGAAGAGACAGAGATTTTATGACTTCTGTGTATCATATAAGAATTTTGCATTCATTTTCTAAGGCTGCCATAAAAATATCTCAAACTGGGTGGCTAATAAGAGAACAGAAATGCATTTTCTCAGTCTAGATACTGGGAATCCAAGATAAGGTATGAGCTGTGTAGATCTCTTCTGATATTTTGGATGAGAATCTATTCCATGCCTCTGTCCTACTTTCTGAATAGCTCAAAACACGACATGGCACGTAGGTGCAGTGTCCTATCACCTTTTCCTCTGACTACCTCTCTTTGTCTTTTCTCCACTTTTAGAAGGAGTCTGGCTACTGGTGAAATAGTAGTGACTATTTATTTACCGTCTTCATCTGTAAAGTTCCTATGTACACACCAGATCACCTACATGGGTATCAAGGAAAAAAGTTCAACATTTTTTGAGGTGCCACAATTCAATTCACAACAAGATTGTGGGAAATATTCAGGATAGAAGAGTCTGATGCCAATTATTTTATTCAACTCTTCTCAAAGAAAAGTGGCCACATGTGTGTAAGAGAGTTCTACGGAGAGGGGCAAAAAGGGATGATTCAAAATGTTGGATAAACCTTACTAAATCCCTATCTTTATGGACCTCATCTTTCCGTATCTTAATGAGAAAACCAGCACAGCCTTACTGCTTCCAGAGCACTGATGCATTGTTGTGAATGGAAGGGACATCCAGAGTCCTGGAAGACAACTATTTCAGAATAATGACAAAGACTTTCATGACTGAAATTCCTCTTGTCATTCCATTTTGTGTGATGTATGTCACTCCACTGGGAACTTCATTCGTCACAGAACGGTGCAAAGATGTCTGCCTTTATTACTTTCTGTTTCACACACAAAAAGTGCTGATTTCATCTGCCATGATGGTTTTAATTCTGAAAAAGGAAAGGTCTCTGAGCCACAGAGTTTCGTTCCACACGTTATATCACATGTTAAGTAGCTTATGTTGTATTTCTCAGTGGTAAAGATCTGGAGCTTCGCCAAGTCTGTGATTTCCACAGAAATATTCATAAACCCAGGTGAGAAGAGAGTTCCTGAAGTCAGAGTCATCATTTTCAGAGGGAGTAGAAGCCTGGGAGAGGATTTAAATGAGAGGAGTGGTGTGTTTGGAGAAAGAGGAAATGGACAGGAATTCAAAGGAAAAGAAAGGCCCATGAGAAAAGCACAGGCAGGTCACAGTGAGAAGGGGAGAAGTGGCCTGTGAGTGACACTGGTGGGAGACCTAGTGAGAACAGGAAAGGGCCTTTCTGAAGGGAGTCTGTGAAGTACCAATGCCCTGGCAGGTGTCCCACCTTGAGTCCTGGCAACTCAAGAGTAACCAACATGGTATTATCATGTGTTCAAGCTGATACTCACTAAACAAAATTCGACTCGGTTAGAGGGTTCCTTTGGTTCCTAGATTTGCCGTTGGGGAAGTTGACCTAGCATTGTGGGTGACACCAATAGCCCATTCATTTCCATCGCGTATGGGCGATGTTCCAACCTTCCAACATCAAATATGACCAAGATTCAGGAACTAGAAATCCATCTTTCGATGGCAATTCCTGGTATTGAACAGGAGTTCAGGGGGTCTTTGGGATGCATTGCAACCTGGCTGAATCCAACTTGTGGGGATCCCCTTCTGAGGAAAGTGCCTGTGACCAATTCCTCTTCCCCCAATCCATTTTTGGTGACTCTCTGTCCTGCTTTCACCTGTAGGGTGAAACCTAAGATTTTCATTGCCCCAGGTCAGCACAAAGGAAGCAATACAGTGGTATATTTATAAATACAACCTTGTGAAACTGAAGCAATACATATGGTAGCATTTACATTATTCCAAGCTTAGTTTATTCCAGGAGCACTGTTGGCAATGGTGCAGCATTTAGGTGCTGACCAAAAAGTTTGTTTCATATTTCAAATATAAACTCAGCAGAATGTCATCCAAAAATAATCTTTTAATGAAAACACCAGAGAAAATCCCAACTTTCACAGTAGTCTGTAAGGGAACGAGAATCTTCAGATGACTTTGAGGGTTGACTCTGGGAAGGAAGACAAAGGGACTAACCAATTGGCAGGAGGTCTTTGAAAAATCAGGCTTCTGGTTTGATTCTATGCACCAATAGTTGAAGAAAAATTGGGTTTTCTTTTTCCGGAACTTCTATTGAGAAATTGGAATAGATAAATGAAATAAATTATTATTACTGAATATTAATCTATATGGATGCCTTATGTGGCGATCCTATGCAGAGTCTATAGTGGATACAGGTGATATTTAAGACATCACTTCTGTCATGCCGGAATATCTGCCCTCATTGGGAACATATGGTGAGGTCACTTGGCCCAACCTGAGAGTAACAGCAAGCAATTTAGAACTAAAGGGAAAAAAAATGGGTATGACATGATCTGGGGAGGCATCCCATGGAGGGGATTACAGAAAAGCAAAAGACACCTGGTTGTTAGAAATAAGGAAATGTTACTTGCTCATGAAAACCTTCATAATTGTCAAGCACATACTAAAGTCAGAGTAATGGACTCAAATCTACCCATGATCATAAAGATGACACAAGACACATTGTGTTCTTTTTCACATACAGTTGTCATGCAATGGAGTCCGTGCAATGAAACTAATAACAGCAGCAGGAGTGTAGCAATGATGAGAAAAACTTTCATGCCCTACAGGGTGTTTCACAGTCTGGCCCCTGTCACCACTATTACCTGAACCCTATGACCCACCTTGCCCATTGTTCTCCAACAAGTCCCCGAAGACACCTGCCATCAAGTGATTTTACCTCTGGGACACTCTGTGTGCTCCAACTGAAATGATTAGCTTCTTCTCTCTTGTTCCAATGAGAATAGGCTCTTTTAGGGTTCAATTGACTTAATATTTCTTTGGTCTCCTTCTCCTGGATAATTTCCATCTCACAGGACCTTACAAAATGTTGCCTTCCCTAACAGATTATATTTCTGCTGCACTATTTGTTAAAATGCCTTTCCCCTCGCCATTCTGTAATGCCCTGGGAACAGAAGCCACGTGGTCGTTTCCCAGTTCTTGGCACACAGTGCCAAGGAATGTTGGTTGCGGGAGTGAATGAACCCGTGTATGCATGTAAAAGAGGATTCTGAAAGTCGTGTGGCCTGGTTAATGAGGATTGTTAATTAAGTATCAAAGAACATTTCATTTTAACCCTTAAGAGCGAATGGCTCATAACACAGATTTTGTCTATTTCCTGGCCTTACTCCAGAACACACAACACTGTGCTCCAGCTTTGAGTCTTCCAGATGTTGAGTTGTTTCATTGTGAAGATGAACTTCCCCACTTTGAGTGCTGTTGGCGCACATGCCAGAGGATGAAGCTGAATAATAATAGAGAACCTCTCTGAAATTACAGTCTGTAGAGCCAATCTTTGGCACCAGCTTCCTTTTTTTAGAACTGTTTTACTATGTTGTGTGTTTTTTACCTAAGAGCTGAATAGGACAGGGACTTACTATTTCATAAAATATTCCCAGTCGAAATGTTGTTGTCACAGAAATGAAAACGTCAAGAATGACAATGATACAGAGAAGAGTGTTGTGTTTGTGTGTTGAGTGCAGTGGATTTCTCCGCACAGAATTATGGGCTCCATTTTGGAGTTATGACTAGATATTTTCATTACAGCTTTCACATATTCCAAGAAGTATAAGCATGAAGAAAGCAAGACTACAATATGTTTCCCCAAACATCCCCCCAAACATGTACGTGGTATGTGTTATGTGGTAGACTCTCTTTCTTCTCATGCACTGGTCCCTGTTCATCCTTATGTTCATCATTATCATCAGGCACCTGGGTGATTCTCAGTAAAGCTTACTGAGCACCGAAAACAACTCCATCCCTATTCTCACGGACTCTCTAGGCCAATGGAAGAGTAAGCCCTGAATATCAGATGAGTTGGCGATTATCATCCTTAAAAGGGCTCGAGGGCAGTGTAGTCAGATGAGGACTCCTGATTTCATGGAACAGCAGGTAGGTGGTAGGAGATGATAGCCATGCTGAGCCTTAGTGGAGATGCAGATATTTGTCAGACACAGAAGCTGGGGGGGTTGCATTCCATGGAAAGACCAAGGCACAGACTGGTAAATGGTCCCCAGAGAATGTCTATGGTGTATTCTCTGGATGCTAGCAGGTGCAGAGTAGCTATACACTTGAACTCTACTGGGATGTGGCAGGTTTTTTGCGGATTCTAAAGTAAAGGAGCTGATGGGACAGACTGACAGCCAGAAACCCCACAGCAGGCTGAGGGTGTGGTGGGTGCTTTCCTGGAATAGTCCTGGAAGCTGGTCGATCCCAGGCCCCTTCCTTTAAAGCTCCCTCTTTCCAAATTATAAAATGAAATGGACTTTTCTTCAAAGTGACAGCCAAATCTCAGCCCCTTGCAGGCTGCTGTACCAGGGCCGCTAATTCTGTAATCCCTTTGCCCTCCATTCCTCGTTGTGCTTAGCAAATGCCAGGAAATGTTGGAGTGACACGTGAGTTCTCTGTGCCTGACACCTCGGCCGGAAGACTTGATAAACTGCAAATACCATCACACTCATTTTTCAGGTGCAGGCTCCGAAACTAGTCCTGGGAGGTAACTCCCTCCTCCTCCCTCCCGGGCTTCCTTCCCCTGTCTTACATTTCTGTGAATTTGGCATGTTCCTCAGAGCTGTTTGCAAGGGAATCCTTCCAGGGAATATTTTTCTTTACATTTTTGCAATTGAGTGACATCCGATCTCAGGCTTAGTTTTCCACCCAGGGAGCATACTCTTGCCCTGCTGAAATGGAGAGGCTGAGAAGGGACCGATATTGAGTGCTCAGAATAGCTAGCTGTGTCCTCCCACATCCTCTAGCAGAGACCCATAATGAGTGGCTATGATTTCCCCCTCAAGCTACACCCCACGGTGCCATTTCCACAGGGGCTTCCTCTGCTAAGGGAACTAGGAAGCCCTCCTTCACTTAATGCACTGCCACCCTATTTCTCTCTCTCTCTCTCTCTCTCTCTCTCTCTCTCTCACACACACACACACACACACACACACACACACATACACTATTAGTATTCTGTGATACACTCTTAAGCAAAACCTGAGAGAGGAATTGATCTGTCACTGGGAATGAATGCACTGGACAGTGATTTATGCAGATGCTGTCCTCAAAGGGAGGGGGTTCCTTTCAGCTGTACCCACAGTCCCTCTCAGAGGCAACACAGAAACTTGCATTCAGAAACGCGGGCTGCTGGGGCACTCTCTGGGCACAGCCTGGAGCTCTGCTACCCTGGTTGTGGCCTCGGGAGAAACCCAGCAAGAAGCCAAACAGCTGCTCCTGCTGCTGGGAATGGTTTGGGGATTTTCAACCCCTTGCCCCCTTGTACTCTGCAGATATGAAGAAGCCATCCCAGAAAGAATCTGTGAATTCAAGTCTGCCTGCTCATTCTGAGCTCAAGGCAGGTCTCCACCCTGGTGCCAAATTGGCCTTGCTCCCACCTAATACCCCGCCTTTCTTCTCTTCTTCTTCTTCTTCTTCTTCTTCTTCTTCTTTTTCTTCTTCTTCCTCTTCCTCTTCCTCTACTTTTTACAATCCTCAGTATGTTGAGATCCTGCTCATATCCAGGCAACATTTCCTTCAGGCTAGATGTTCATCTGGCTGGCTGGCTTCAGTGCTGCTCTCTGGCTATGTGGCCGGGAGTCTCCCTCCTGGGAGGTGATCTTCCTGAAATTCCCCACAACATTATGCCAGTGTGGGTGGGCTGGATGAGGCTGTGAGAAAGAGCCTAGCTTTCAACCACTAATCTGAATTACACTTTGAAACCCTTTCCATCAAAGCTATCAATTGAAGAAACCTGAGGTAAACAAGCCACTCCCCAACACCAACCTCTCTACCCCAGACTCCATCGTGACCCCTCCCGGGAATCCAAGAGGCATCCTGTGTCACTTTGACACTAGTGAGGAGCCAGCAAAGCAAGAGCCCTGCCATGCCCTGTAGACAGCTTTCTGCAGACGTTTCTTTTGCCCTCGTGAGTGTTATTAAGAGTACCTTTTCGACCTCTTCTGCCATCCGCAGAGTCCTCTAGGATTTCTATTCATAAGGAGATAAGGAAGGTAGTGAAACTAGAGCCTTTTTCTTTGACTTAGATTGTTGGTTGTTTTAATATTTTCAAAGATATTTTTCAAATATATAAATGTATGTGTGTTCACTTAACAGATTTCCAGAATGAGTTGCAGTGGGTGCAATCGTTGTTCTAGATTTCTCTCCTGAACCACAGTGACTTGATTTTTACTAGGGCAGTTAGAGAGGAGCATGAGTGTGGGACTTTGTGTGACAGATGAATAATCTCCCATCAACTTGAGTGAAGGGGTGGAGTCTAGCCTGTCAATTAGGTTGTAGACTCAATCAGGTCATCGAAACCTATGTGTGAACATGACCTTCTCTTGAGGATTCTGGCAATTCATGTCTTTCTCCCTGGAGATGAGACATGCACTCTCTGCTTGACATTCCAGTTGACAAGTCACATGAAGATACACGGATTGTCCCAAAGCCCTGGAGTAGAGGAGCCATGTGGAGACCCATGCCAGCACTGATATGCTTCCACCACCACTGGTTTCACAAGATTTCTCACCCACTGGCCTGTGATCTTCCAACATTGAGCATCATTTTATGTGTTGCATGAGTCTGAAGAGGACTTTATAGACATATGGACAAGTATTGGACTTACGGAGTTGATCTAGACTGGGCTGGCATGTTTTCTTTATATACAATTACTCTTTATAAAAGACTCTTTCTTATAAACATCTGAGTGTCTATGAATTTGTTTCTCTAATCAATCCAGACTACCACACCTTTTGAATAGCATTTCTCTTTTAACACTTTCATAGAGCAAAGATCCTCACCTGGTGTCTTCTGTACCAATCTGCAGGATGTCCCTGATAGGCTCAAACTGACAGAATCAGGGTGTAAACTTTGTTCATCTAAATATCCTGTGATCTCCTCCCCAAACCAAACCGAACCCAAACTCACTGCCACTGAGTTGATACAAATTCATAAGGACCCCTGTAGGATGGAGAAGTACTGTTCCTGTGGGATCCCAGGACTCAAACTCTTCAAGGGAATAGAAAGCCCAGTCTTTCTCACTTGGAGAGACTGGTGGTTTCAAATGGCATACCTTACACTGTGGCACCAGGGATTTATAGACACATCTACTTTATTAAATACAGATGAAAATGGTTAACTAGTTAGTTCTGAGCCTTGATCACCACTCCTATAGAGAACACCTGTGTTCCATACAGTTTTTGAGCAGCTGGTTTTTCAGAAGTAGACCATGCGCAGTTGGAATCAACTAAAAAGCAGTGAAAGTTTACTTTTTGGTTTTGTTTGGGGCCCTCTTTCAGGGTGTGTGTGAGCACCTTGAACCTTCAACCTTTCGGTTAGCAATTCAAGGTTTCAGTCATTTGCCCAGGTTCATAAAACTAAAAGGGGAAAAAAATCTAAAGATTGCTCTCTTCTCAATTTTCCAAATTTTGTGTTAAAATTTCTGATGTATAACCAGAGTTAGATCTGTTTTATAAGGAAAACCCTCACTTTTTTGATACTGGATCAAGGAGAAAACATAGGTTTGGTGATACAGACAGTGACGTAGATTTGAAATACAGGTTTTAAAAAAAAAATCTAAGACCAACTATTTTAAGATTGGTGCGACTGGAAAGAAGAGCCTAACAAAAGATGAAGAAGCCACTGAGGGTGCTTCGGCAGGAAATAATTGGCAAATAAATCAAAAAGAGGGGGATTGGTCAAATAAATCAAATAAATCATAATGAGACATCTCATTTATTCATTCAACAAGCATTTACTGAGTGTCTGCACTATGCCTAGTTCTGCATTGAACATTTAAGTTAGAAAACAAAAAGAAGGCTTCTCATCAAACAGGTTTTAACTGGGATGAGGTTGAAAAGACCCACCATAGGAGAACAGGAAAGCTGGAGAAGCCACAGACAAAATAAGGCGAATTAGAAAGGAACCACATCCTAGTCTCAGCTGGAAATGGTACCCAGAGAAGACAGGCCTTGTTAGCTACTTTAGAAGTCTTAAAGGAGAAATAAAGTTGCACTCCCTCTTACCAATCAAGGGTGACCTCAGAAAGGATGACCCTGATTAATCCTTTGTCGTGGCATTAAAAGGGGTCAATTTAGGGCAAGATAATGGAGGTCTTGTGACCTCCATTATTAGAGAGCCTAACTTTGAGCAGAAAATTACATATTGCTCCCTTACAAATGACATATTTCCCCAAAGCAATCGGGCTTCCAGGAAATTGCCAGAGAAATACCAAATTTCTTGTCAATTAAATTCAATAGCTATTTACTTAGTGCCTACTTAGTGAAGACACTGCTGTATGCTGACGAGATGGGTAAGCTGCAATAACTTAAAAAATCTCACTGCAATATCAGTCTTTATTGAGGGTCCACTAATCTCTATCTTTGTCTCTAATTTTCCCTGTTTCCTCTACTTAGCCAAAAGCCTCCAGGTAGTATGTGTTTGACACATGCTCAGTTCGGTTCAGACCTCTGTGCAAGCTTTGCAAACTAGAGACAGATGCAGTCAGGTTGATTATCAATATGTCTCAGGAGGCCAGAGCAAGTTATGTAGTGGAATTGCAGCATGGATCAGGGCAGCATCTAATTAAGTTCTGAACTCTATTTTACTGCCTAGAGTGAACCGGGTCCTCAGAAGTCTAGTGTCTTTGAATGTGAAGGTTTAAGGAAGTAGGGAATTTATGAACTGAAGGCAGAGGATGGATAATGAGGAAGAGGACACACAGATACTCTTCAAGTTTCCCCTAACTCACTGTGATTGCTGCGTGAGATACTTTTTGTTCGGCTTCGGTTCTCTTCTAAGTCTAGTTGGAATTTGTCAAAACTAAGTCCAAGACTTTATATGCCATCTCAGAAAATCTTACCTTTTGTTTCTCTGTTATATTCTCATATCATATTCTCGAGGATAAGAGAGAAACTTTTGTGCTTTTGACAGTCTTTTGATGGGTAAGGGGTGATAAAAATGGCTGCTAACTCAGAGTCTGGAGACTTGAGTCTTCCCGGTAGTCCCTTAGAAGAAGGACCTGGGACCCCTTTTCTCAGAACCCCACTGCTGAACACTGTGTGTACCCCGATGTAACTGCAGCACACGAGGAGGTCACCCTAACTCAGTATCCACCTGGGATAAAATTATGTGTTTCTCTTTGTGATTAGTTTGTTTCTGAGGAGTGATGCAATCATTATCTGTAGTTAGCAGTGGTTAATACTCTCAAAAGTACCAAAGAGATCTCTGGGCCATTTTCAATATTTAAAAATTTCGTCTTCATTTGAGTGGGAGGCCACTGCTGGGAGGGAGTCCTCCCTCTTTGAGACTTGACATGGCCTTAAAGGGTTGGGGGTGTAGAACCATGGACTGCTAGAGATATTGTCAATGTGGGTTTCTGCTCTGGGCTAAGGGTCTGCTACTTCTCGGTGTGCAGGTTTGTACCTTCCATTGCAAGGAACCTGGCATCTCTAGTCTTTAAATGTCACTCGAGGTCTTCAGTCACTGAGATCATCAAAAAGGCCCTCTACTTTTCCAATCGCTTACAGCTCTTGATTATAACAGCAGTGGAACTGGGGTTGGGATGATGAAACCATTAAACAGTCCTTCCATGCTTCTATGTTGCTGCTGGGGCTGGCACACTTCCCACCCGTGGGATGAATCGTATATTAGGTTTGCACTCACAGAGACAGAGTCATGGAGCATTTTGCAAGCACTTTGCGGACCTTCTCCGGCAGTTCCGAGAGGCAGTGTGGGGAGCCATGCCAACAGACACAGATGGGGAGGAGCGCCAGCCTTGTCACACTGATTTACCAATTACACATTGTCTTCAGTGTACCCTTTACTGTGCTCAATCTGCTTTCCTAACCCCCTAAGCACAGTGTTTGTTTTTCTGCCACATCTTTATTATCCTGGATTTAGTCTATTCCTGGAAGTGTTAAAACCTCTAAACTCCTGTGGGAAGATGTAGAACCAGAGAGATTTGTACAATTAACTGACACAGTTTAGAATGTTTCCAAAGGCTTGACAATATCAGCGGTGTCGTTATCATTGATGTTTATTTTATTGCTAGTTGGGACGTAGATTAAAAGATTGGAGCAGCTTTGATATGACTGAACGATGAAACAGAGACAGTCGTTCTGTGCTCTGCCACCAACTAATTGGGTCACCTTAGATCTGCCACTTCCCTTCTCATGGTTTATCCTATGATAGACTATACGTGGGGCTAGACTTTGGGGGTTTCCAACATATGAAATCTGTTGATGCCAAAATTCAAAAGGTACAACCTTTAGATGAATTGACCCCATCCTACTGGATAGGATTGTACTGCCCAGAATTAAAATTCAGTCTAAGTGACTGTGTCTGGTGTGTTGCAAAAGGAGTGTCATCACACCTCTTGTCCTACTGCTTTTCTGATTTTACCCAGATTTAGAAAACCTATTGTATATCTGGAGTTAAAAAAAATAAGAGATTAAGATAAAATCCATGACCCCATGAAACCAAGTGTCTAGGGAGAAACATGGGCAAGTAAGACCATTTGTGCCTGATATGTGAAGCGATAGAGTTGGAACATAAGCATCCTGGTAACACCAAGAATACTTTTCTGGTGGAGTCAGGAGAAGCCAGCTGTATAAGGTGCCATGTAAACAAGTGGGCTTTCTCTTTCTAAAGCTTAACTCATCTGCTTGTGTCCTTGTCGGGAGAGACTAGTCCCTGAAGAAGGACTTCATGCTTGGTAAAGTGGAGAGACATCCAAAAAGAGTAAGACCTTGAGCGAGATGGATTGTTGTAGGGGCTGCAAGGACGGACAAAAACAATCATGAAGGTAGTGTAGGAATAGGTGGTGTCTCTTTCCAGTGGACGTAAGGTCCCTGAAGTGGGAATGGACTCAGTGTTCAATGCGCAACACACCTTCATCTGGGAATGCCTTCTTTTACTTTATCACTCTTCTCCTGACACTTCTTTGCCCAGTGACAGAGTTTTACTTGGGAAAAGTAGAGTTGGCAGCATTCTTTTTGTTTCTGTAAAGAACCCTTCAAGGAACCTGGGGGCATAGTGAATTCCACGTCGGCTGCTAAACACGAGGTCAGCAGTTTGATTGCGCCAGCACCTCTATTCTATGGGAGTGGGAAAGGTGAGGTAGTCTACACCTATAAACAGCTACACTATTGGAAACCCACACAAGCAATGTTGCACTACAATAGAGGGTCACCAGGAGTTGGTAACACTCAGTGGCAGGGTGTTTATTTTGTTCTTTTAAACAAAGGATTCCCACCATGACCTAGGAAGAAGATATAGCAAATGAATCTATGAGTGTTTTCTTGTTATAATTTTTCAAATGGCTAATTGAGAACTTCTTTCAAAAGCCCTTTGAATTATACTTGACTGCTATCTTTGTTTCTGGAATCAGCACCACAAACTACATGGTTCTTTAAACTGAAAGAATTGAAAGAACGTAAAATGCTTCAAAATATTTTTTCATGATTGTTTAGTAACACAGATAGGCATTACTCTGAATAAATCTATGGAATTATATATTATGTCCCTTGATAAATAATCACTGGATATGCCTGATCATTCTGTAGTTAATTTAATTCCATCATTCTGGATTTGCATGTGGTGACACTTCCAGATGTTCCCAGTGGACTGTGGCTTACCTGATGAAAGCCTTTAAGGAAGAGAGGAGTTCGTGGCAGATATATTTCTGAGGCTCATTAAAGAATGAAGCATGTCCTGGTGGCTACCCATTCTCTCTTCCACACACCCCTGTCTTTGCCCTTAAGCAGTCTGCTCCCTCAGCCCAGCCATCTGCTCTTAGTAATGAGTGAGCAGCCTGGTCCTGTCAATCCTGGCAGACCTTGTAGTCTGGCAGTATGAATGACAGTTTGCAGTATGGAGTCATTGGCAAAGCTGTGGCCCCGAATCCAGACAGGAGGAACCTGAAGATGGAACAAAGTGCAGTGTCTGGATATTTCCTGATGCCCTAGGTGCTATTTCCAGATGTGACTGAGCATCTATCTCCATCCATGTCAGTCGGATATCAAAGGGTTATTTTTATCTTCTTAGAAAAATAAGAGCAGAGATCTTTGCACATTTCACTCTGTTCAAGAGCACACTCTGTTCTTATTAAATAGATGTCCCCGTTCAGATTCCTAGATATGTCGTTGTAACCCAATTTGGTAAAAGCATGGTTGTTAGGTGAATGAGGCCCTATCAGTATGGAGTACAATCTAACCATCAACACCAGTGGTATCATGAACCACACACACACACACACACACATACACACACAGAGATTAGAAAGACACAGGAAGGCGTGCAGTGCATGATGATGGGTGAGGCAAGTCTTCAAGAGTCTGCAAGTCTTGAAGCTACAGAGCTTGCCAGCTACCAGAAGCTATAATAGAAAGAGGTGGACTTTACTAGAGACACACTCTGAATTAATCTCTTTCAAAGGCAGCCTCTTTAGAATTTCCTTGGGAAATTATTCTGGGTGAACTCCAACCAATTTCCAGCCTGCAGTCAAGCACTTCAGCACTTCAGTACAAAGGGACTCAAAAGGAAAACATAATATCACACATGACTCAAAAGGAAAACATAATATAACACATATATCATACATATACATGTGTGATATATAATTAGTTCATAGACAGATACATAATTTGTAAATATGGATATAAAATCAAGTGAGGTAATTAATGCCCTTCATCTTCCCCATCTTCCGGTAATCTGCTTACTTAACCAAAGAACAAGTGCTTTCAATTTTTAGTCAATATTTTAAAAGCAGTTCCCTGCAAGAGAATTCGTGTAAGTGCCAAATAACAATTAGATGCTTACACCAAGTTATTAGAACAGTAGCATGTTAAAAGATGTAGTAACTCCAACCATTAAAACTACTGCAGTACTTATTTTTCTTATTAATTGCAGGTGCTGCTTTATTTTCAATAATGGAGCCAAGAGGCAAACAAGTTTTTCAGTGTTGAGATACAAGTAATTTGACAGATTCCTAAGAGATAGTGCCATCATAATGATGTGTCGGAGAGCCACAATAATCATGTTTCAATCTGAGAAAAGCTGTTCTCTCTGTTTCCTAGTACTTGCTTCTTCACTGGCAGGAACCAGAGTGTTTTCTAAAGGTATGTTTTCCACACAGGCCCTTTAGATCATGTGCCTCTTGAGAATTCTTACATTTGTATATTGTCTGCCAAATTGTTGGCAGGTGTTTATGTTGCATGCTTTATCACCTCCATCTACATATATCCACAGACTCATCTCCTTTCCCAGCAAGGTTACCGGTAACCATTATCCTTTTGGTTGAAGAGGGTAAGTGCACACATCTCAGAGGAAGGAGGTGACTTGCCCAAGTGAGCTGACTTTAGGATCACAGCTTCTGAGTCCATGTAAAGGGACTTTGACAAATTTTGCCTCTATGAATCTTTGCTGTCTGGTCTATGAGCTTTTACTGAAAGACACACTTGTGGGTGAGGACAGGCCCATTTCTGTCTTGTGCCTCTTCAGTGTTGGCACTCATCTCCCACCTTTCTCTGCTCATCACTTTAAGGCCAGAATTGCTGAGATGTGAAATGAAATCTACAGCAATTTATTACTGTTTATAAGAGACTCTGTGACATGGCTGAGTGTCTTGCTTTCTACCATCTTGCATAAGAGATTTGAAAGGATCGGCAGATAGATTAATTTAAGGCAGCTTTTGCTGACACTGGTTACCTCTAAATGGATAATCATTTAGCAGTAAATTACTTTTTTCTGAGCCAGGTAATTTCTGATCAACATGCTCATTCTCTCTCTCTCTCTCTCTCTCTCCCCCCCCCCCAGTCCCTGACTCTCAATTTACTCCCTACCTCCTGTCTCCCCCTTCTATCCCACTAAATTGTTTGTTTTCTTTCTGTCCCTTCCTCACTTCCCCCACCATACTCACTCCCATGCTCTTTCGCTCACTCTCACTCTCATCAATACACACAAACACATACTGACACCCACTCACACGTGCATACTCTTTCTAAAGTAAGCATTTGTTGCGACATCAATATATTTATAGAAAAGCCATTTGTATTTGCTAAGCCAAATTGGAGATTGAATTTAAATGCATCAGGGTAGGGTAAGCTTACAGCACCCATTATAAGGAGGAGATGATTACTAAGTAAAGGAAGCAAATCTCAGTGGCACTGGAGTAATTAAACAAATCTAGAATTTTATTAGCTCCATCACATTTGTGCCCTGAAAAATGGTTGACATTACATCCTAGATGTCATTATCAAACTGTAAACTACATAAGTGCCTCCCTGCTCACAAGCAATGCAGTTCTAATACCCTTTTTGAATGCTGAGTGGACAGCTAAGTGGAGGCCAGTGGATAATGGAGAAAGTTTTGATGTACTTACTGTGGCAGTCATGTGCTTGTGTTAATTTTGTGATTGAGATGTGGGGGGTGAAGTCTGGCCTATTAATCTGGAGATGGCCATTGAGTAGCCAATGAAGTCTCTGTGCGGACATGACTTTCTCCTGATACATTTGGGAAATCTTGTGATATTTCCCTTGTGAAGATGAGAAGCTGTCTCCTAGTTGTTGGGAGTTAGTCTCAGAGATGATTAATCATGGACAAGACCAGATGGCAGCATATGAGGAGCCGGAGAAATCCCATGGCTTTGCCCTGATGGAGCCAGGCCTCTGAAGCTGGAGAGGCCACGTGAAAACTCCTGCCAGCGCTGAGTTGCTTCTACCACCACTGGATGCTGTTGACGGACCCTGAGCCCTGGAAGCAAGGAGTCATGGGGAGAACCCAACCAGCGCTGGGATTCTGCATCCACTGACCTGTGACTTCGTGAGTTGAAAGGAGACATTATAGACAGATATCTGGCATATGAGCTAATATGGGACTTATGACTGAACTAGACTGGGTTTGAATGGTTCCTCAGTGGTCCATTCCTTTTGTATATAAACCATTCCCTTATATCTACATGCTTGTCTATAAGTTTGTCCCTCCAGTCTACCCAGACGAACACACTTACAAAGAATTCTGGGAAAGAACCAATGTCAAATAATCCTTTCTTTCTCAGCAAATGAAATGCTAGGCTATGGTTTTGAGAGTCAGAAATAGGAAAGTGGACAGACATTTTGGCTGGCAAGTATTTCACAGAGGGATGTGAGTGTTATAACTACTTTGGAGTGTTCTTACCATGGAATGACAGAACTGCAGGTCACCTTGTACTTGAGGCTCCTCACAACGTCACAATGCCCCTGTGATCCAACTGGTCTTTTGCGTGCTGTATATCGATATTGGTGTTCTCAGATGAAATTTCTAAGGCAAAGAGATCTTATCCCTGGTCTCCGACATCAATGCATAAAGGATTCCATTGAGGAGACTAAGTGGTCATTCATTAGTCTTTTTTTTTGGGGGGGGGGAGGCATGACTGTCTTTGGTGGTCATGGGCACTACCAAGTGCTACTCCTGAGAGCCGCCGCTGGATTTGAACCACCAAACTCACGGGCCGCAGTCCCGCACTCAACCACTTACACCACCGGGGCTCAGCCCTCATTCATTAGTCTTGTTGTCTTTTTCTGATCTTGTATGTTGGCAAAATAAACTTCTCTTTGGACCATTGTACGGATCAAAGTCAATCTTACCTGAGGCTGACCTCTTGATAGAAGTGTCTCCCAGGGCCAGAAAGCATAGGACTGGAACCTGTGTTGAAAATGTGGCCATTTGATTGAGATTGCTGAGTATTAATGTAAACACAGTGATGAAAAAGGCAGGGGACTATGACACATTAGTGGCAGAAAACTTACCCTCTGTATGGAACACCTGGAGCTGATGCTTTGCCGATAACACCTCATGCACAGCCACCACCAGGTTGACCTGCAGAGGCTTGGGTGTTGCAACGATGGTGGACGTTTTGTTTTGGCAGTTTCCAGAGTGATAGAGCAGGCATAAAGGACTGGCAACAGACCTCCCCAAATGAGCCAGTGAAAACCCTGGGGATCACCATGGGCTGTGAAAAAAGTCTTGAAGAACCGGCCCCTTGAGATTCTGAGGCTGTCGATCTTTCAGGGAGGAGGAAGTCTCTTCTCTATCCCTCAGGGAACACTTCGTTGTGAGCAGGCCCACCTGGAACCCACTGTAACAACAGCGCTTCTTGCAGATGGGAGTAGGTATCTATGAAATGCCTTTCTTGTTCCCAATATTTTACTAATCATAAAAACAATTCCAGAAGGTCATGTTTGTTTTTCTATGCCTGAGCTACTTGATTTCATTAATGAATCTGACATGTTTCACTACTAGACTGCCAAATCCCCTGAGGGAGCATCAGTGCACAGCCCTGGCACCTAATGCAGGGCCTCCCATTCACAGCAAAGGTGTTCTCTGGCTGGCTGAATGATGAGAGGCAGGTTCCATGCTAAGCAGTTGCTCTGCTCACTTTTTAGTCCGTGAGAACCTGCAAGAACAGTGCTACCCCACACACTCGAAGAAGTAGATTTTCATGGGAGATACACTGTGGGGTGAGAAAATAAAAAGAAAGTGGGCATTAAATCCCTGATGAAAGACTCTCTGTGGAGGCCTCACTCAGGAGACAAGGGCTGCTTTGTGGGTGCTCCCTATATAAGTGTAGATGCTTCAAGGCAACCGGTAGTTGCTAAATGTGTTAGTATTCACGTTGACATCGTTAGCCATCCCCTCCTTCTCCGCTGCAGGCATCTCTGCCGAGTATATTCCTTTACTGTCTCCCTCTAGGCCTGCCTACTCTCTCTTTTCCCCCATCAATATCCTTTCTAATACCCACTGTCAGAGCCACTAAAAACTGCGAGGTTTGTTTCTTGACAAATGTCCCATTTTCACAGGCAGTTGAACTGAACTGCAGCTTGTGCTCCGTTCAAACATGTCAATAAACATTATTGCAAAGACGTAGAAGCAATAATGGGAATGTATAAAACTCACCTTTATTGCTTCTTGCCATGAATTTACACGCTGCTCTAAGCAGCTTTCATTCCCTCCAGAAGAAGCTGCAAGAAATCTGTTTTAGGTTGCGGGGGCCGAAGAGACTGATTTGGCTGCAATCCTCCCTGGAGACGCAGAGCAGAAGGTAGCAAGGCCCACCAGCTCCAGTGTGTGCTCTGTTTTTGAAGTCCTAATGGATTGTTTTTATAAATGATGCGAATTGTCACAGACAGGTCCAGGGTCTTGCAGGGTGGAACTTCCAATGTCACAGGACAGCAGCAGTAAAGACACCAAACCGAGTGGTATTCAAAGCCCAAGGTTTCTCTCAGCCTATAAATCTGCTGCCGGGGAAAGTACAGCTGTATGAAGAACATATAAACCAAAGAGACTAGCCACAATAAAGAGAGAGATAATTCACTCTAATATTTCCCATTCTGGAAAGTGAGAACCCGGGGTTGGGTAGTGTTTGAGGATGTCAGGTAAAATATGTCTCAGGTAGGTTCCAGAATGCGATGTGAGAATTTGTAAAGTGTCAGCATGAAAACTGATACATGCTGGGGTAGGGACATCTTGAGAATTTCTGCATCCTCTGGGGAACTGCAAGGGGCCCAGATGGCAGAGTTGTTATGAAGTGGGCTGTGGCTTAAGCTGGATTTGCTAGAGAAACAGATCCAGTGGCACTCATCTACATATAAAAGTTGTATATCGAGAAGCGATTAAATATCAATAGAACATGCTAGCTTAGTCCTACTCAAGTCCATAAGTCCAATGCTTGCCCATAAACCCCTCTTAAGACTTACACAGTGACAAGAAATGACACAGAGCGCAGGTGTATCACAAGCTTGTGCAAAGTCTTGTGGATCCAATGGTGGTAGAAGCATCACAGGGTCTGGCAGCAACCATGGTTAGCCATCAGGAAGGAGAATGCAGAGAGAGGAGGAGAGGGTCCCAGGACTGTCCTTATGAGAAGGCCATGCCCACAAGGAGGCACCATCAGTCTGTGACTGGATTGACAGATTGAATACCATCTCTACCCTTTCATAGATCTTCAAGTTGACACACATTATGGAACTCTTACAGACTGCTAAATGCAAGGTCAGCAGTTGGAAATGACCAGGTTCTCTGTAGGAAAGAGTCAGGGCTCTCGACTCTAGTAAAGAGTTAATGTTAAGGAAGCACACATGAGTCGTTCTAGCCTGTCCTGTAGGCTTACTCTGAGTCATAAATCTACTGGAGTTAGATGGTGAACTCCAACAGTATCTTTAGGTAGAGTGATGTCCATAGTATCAGTGATTTCTGTGGACAAAAATCACTCACAGGAAATGAGTTAATGTACATTTGTGTAGATCTAAATATGCAAATTGTGAAGTATAAACAAAGAGACTTCTGGGAGTCAGACTCAGGTAAAAGTCACTTTTGTTCCTTCCTGGTCCTAGTGTGTATGTGTGTGTCTGTGTG